>JAMZAV010016343.1:0-11942 GCA_024449915.1 Sweltsa coloradensis | reverse complement strand
TTTTTTTGGGGCCCCCCGGGGGAAAAACGGGGGAAAATTTTTCTTACTTTTTTTAAAAAAAAGCAAAAAAAAAACTGGGAAAAAAGAAATAAAAAGCTTGCTAAAAAAATTTATTTTTTCTTCCCCCGCTTTTTAAAACCAAAGGGGAATTTTTTAAAAAGGGGAGCTTGGCTGCCTTTTTTTTTTTTTTTAAAAAATTTTGGTATTTTGGGGGTTTACAAAACCATTTACAACACAATAAAAAAAAACGAAAAGGCCCCGAAAAACTTGCCAAAAGAGGGGACCCGTTCGCTCCGCTCACTCGCCCCCAAAGGGAAAAACTTTTTTTAAAAATTTTTTCCACCTTTTTTTTTTTTAAAAAAAGGGGGGGGGGGGCCCCACATAGTGGCCCTTTCCCCTTAAAAAAAAATTTCAAACCCCGGTTTTTAAAAAAAATGCTTTTTGGGGTTTTTTTATTGGGATGACGAAAAAGGCGAAGGGGGATTTTCAATTTCACCGGGGGAAACCCCCAAAAAAAAATTTTAGCTCGGGTTTTTTTTTTTTTTTTTTTTTTTTTTTTTTTTCCGTCTGTTTGTTCGCTCCGCTACCGGGGAAAAAAAGGGGCATATGGCGATTTTGATGAAAAAAAAGGGGGCCCACGGACCTTGTTTTTTTTAAAAAAACTGGGGATTCCCCACTTTTTTTTTGGAAAAAATCGAAGAAAATTTTTTTGGGGGGGAAAATATCGTATTTTTTACGTTTTTTTTTTTTATTTTTTAGTGGGGAAATTTTCCGGGGGACTTTTTGGAAACCCCGGGTTTTCGGGGGCCAAAACGGGGGGGGCTAAAAAAACGTTCAAAAATTTACATGACAAAAAAGGGGTTTTACGGTGGAGTTTTTGACATTTGGAAAAAAAAAATTTTTAAAAAAAAAAGGGGAGCCAAAAAAATTCTATAGAAAAAAAAAAGGTTTTTTAATTTTTTGGGGGTTTTTTTGAGGTGTTAAAATTTTAAAAAAAACCTTTATTTTCTATGGGGTTCTGGCTAAAATTTTTTTAAAAAAAAAACCTATTTTTTCCCCCCCCCAAAAAAAAGTCAATACTTTTCACCCTTTTACCTTAAAAGGGGTTTCCATGTTTTGAAAAAAAAAAACGTTTTTTAGCCCCCCCCTTTTGGGTTTTAAAAAATCCCCCCCCAAAAAATACCCCACGAAAAATATAGTTTTTTTAGATTTTTCTCCCGGGCCTTGTTATGAAAAAAACTTCCCCCAAGGAGAATTTTTTTTTTACCTTATTTTCCCCCAAAAGGGGTTTTACAAAAAAAATCAAAAGACCCCAAAAAGGGGGACCTAATGTTTTGCTTTATTAGGGGGGGCCGTTTTTTTAATTTATGTTTTTTTTTTTTTTTAAAAAATTAATTTTAAAAAACTTTTTTTATAATTTAAAAAAAAGTCTTTTCCATCAAACGGGGGGGGGGAACTTAAAGGGCTTTTTTTTCCTTTTGTTTTTTAAAAAAAAAAAAAAACCTTTTTTTAAACTTTACTGGGGGGAAAAAAAAAACCCAAAAGGGGTCCCGTCGCTTGGGGTTTTAAAAGCGAGCCCCCGGTACGTTGAAAAAACACGACCCCAAAAGTAGGGGGACTTTTTCCCTTTAATTTTTTACTTTACCAATAAGTTTTGGGGGGTTTTGGGGGACCGATTTAGTGAAAAAATTTTAAAAAAAATAGGGAAGGGGGGGGGGAAACCCCAAAAAAAAAATCCCACCGCCCATCAAAGGGGGGGGGGGGGAAACCTTTGGGACATTTCATTTTCTTTGGGGAAAAAAAAAAAAATTTTTTTAAAAAACCCTTTTGATAAAAAAAAAAAAAAAAACACCCTTTCTTTTTGTTTTATTTATTTTTTTTTAACTTCTAGGGGGGCAGGCATTAGGGGGGCGGGGAATTTTTTCTTTTGCGACTTTTCATTTTTGCCATGTAAATTTTTTAACTTGTGTTTTAAAATGTCATTTTCATCACCCCACTACTTAAGGGTTCTTGGGGACCGATTTAGCTAAAAAAAAATTTTTTTTAAAAAAAGGGAGAAAAATGGTGTACTTTTTGGGGCCCCTTTTGCAAAAAAATTTTTTAAAAAAACGATCGGGGAAAAATTTTTTTTTTTTTTTAAATTTTTTTTTTTAAAAAAAAACCATTGGGGATTTTTTGTTCAAAAAAAAAAAACCTTTTTTACACAAAAACCCGCATG
The DNA here is from genome assembly GCA_024449915.1 of Sweltsa coloradensis. Lineage (NCBI taxonomy): Eukaryota > Metazoa > Arthropoda > Insecta > Plecoptera > Chloroperlidae > Sweltsa > Sweltsa coloradensis. The sequence continues at coordinate 9,724 of JAMZAV010016343.1, read as the reverse complement.
GGTTTTGGTAGGGGTTTACATGTGGGAAAAAAAATTTCGGGGGTTTTCCCCCCGAATCAGAAAAAAAAAAAGGGGGCGCGAACCCCTTTTTAAAGGGGAAAGCAGTAAAAAACAGAAAAAAAAAAAAAAAAAAAAATAGACATTCGAGTCAAAGTGGGAGGGGGGGACCTATCTTTACGCTCGCTCAATAAAAATTTTTTTAGTCTTTGCCTTTGATTACGTTTATTTAGGGTTTATAAAAAAAGCAGTGGTTAAAAAACCCAAGGGTACGTCCCAATTTTTTTCCAGGAAAAAATCAGTTTACCAAGCTATGTTTTCCATAATGGATTTTTTCAAAAAACTTCCCCTTTTTTTAGAAAAGTAAAACCCGTTTGCCTTTTTTTTAAAAAAAAACCCTTTTTTCCGCTGAAAAAGTGATTTTTTGATTTTATTTTTTTACTCAGGTAGTTTAACCCAGGGTTTGTTGGGGGGACAAACACTTGGTTAAATTTTTCAAGCTTGTTAAAAAAATGGTTTGTTTGCACCTGGGACTTCTTTATTAAAAGAGCTAGAAGCCCAACATTCCGTTACGGGGGCCTATTACCCTCAAGGAGGTTTCTTGTCCCCGATGTACCCAAAAGTTAAAAAAAAAAGGGTTTATTTTGTTGTTTTTGTTTTTGTTAAATTTTGGGGGTACGACTCTTTTTTTAATTTTTATAAAATTTGGTAGGATCCATTTTTTGGGGGGGAAACGAGGGAGCGGAGGGGCGACTTGACGAAATAAATTCAAAAAAATTTTGGAAAAAAAACCCGGTTTTCGTTTTGTGTTTTAACATCAAAAAAAAAAAAACGGGCCCAAAAAAAAAAAAAAACCGTTTGGAATAGATTGTGTTTAAAAAATTTAAAAAAAAAAAAAACAGGGTTTTTCCCGGTCCCGGATTTCCCAAAGGAAAAAAACTGCTAAAAAAAAAAATCGGGTTTGGACCCCTTGCAAATTTTTAAAAACCCTACAAGGAAATAATAAATTGGGGGGAAAAAAAAGGGGGGGCTAGGGGGAAATTGTTTTGGGGGGAAAATTTTTTTTTAAAAGGGGAAAAAAAGGGGTTTTTTTTTTTTTTTGGGGGAAAAAAAATTTATTTTTTTTTTTTTTTAATTTTTTTCGGGGCTGTGAAAAATTGAAATTTTGGGGGGGCCCCAAAGGGGGAATGGGAATTTTTGCCCCGTTTAAAAAGGGTTCCCCCCCCAAAATTTCCCCCGTTTCGTGGGAATTGGGGATTTTAAAACCCCTTGGGCCCAATGTTTAAAAAGTTTTTTTCTTTTTAAAAAAAAGGAAGGGGGTTTATTTTTTTCCCATAGTTAGGGGCCTTTTGGGGTTCCCCACAAGGGGGTTTGGGGGGGATTTTCTTTTGGCGTTTTTCCCATTTTAAAAAAAAAACGGGTTTTTATAAATTTTTAAAAAAAAAATTAAAAATCCAAAAAAACCTTTTTTTTCCCCCGCCCAAAATTGGTTTTAAAATTTTAGGTCCCCCCCAAAATTTTTGGGGGTTTTAAGGGGGGGGGCCTTAACCCCCAAAAACTAAAAAAGGGGGAAAAAAAACCCCCCCCCCCAAAGGGGTGGGCTTTTAAGGTCCGGGATTTGGAAAGGGGAATTTCAAATTTTTTGGGGAAACCCGGGGGAAAAACTTGCTTTAACCTTGGAAAATTTGGTTTGTAATAAAAAAAAGTTTTAAAAAATTGGGTTTTTTTTAAAGGGGGGTTTTAAAGGGGGGGTTTTCCCCCCCAAAATTTTAAAGGGGCCTTAATTTAAGGGGGGGGGCCAAAACCTTCTGGGGCCCAAATTAAAACCCGTTCAAATTAAAATGGGTTTTTAGGGGGGGGGGAAAAGGGGGGGGGCCCCAAAGGGGGAATTTTTTCAAAATTTTTTTCCCAGGGGGGGGGGAAAAAGGGGGAAGGGGTTTCCCGGGGTTTTTAATTTAAAAAAACCAAAAACCCAAAAAAAAACCCCAATTTTCTCACCCAAAGGTGGGTCTTAAAAAAAAAAGGGAAAACCTTTTGGGCTTTTTTCCTGGGTTTTCTGGGGTTTATTTGTTTTGGCATTTTTGGGGGGAATTTGGGGCCCCAAAAATTTTAAAATTTTGTTTTCTTTTTTCCTTTGTTTTTGGGTTTGTTTTTGGGGGGGCCAAAGGGCTTTTGGGGGTTTTTAATTTAGTTTTAACCCCCCCTTTCCCAACACATAAAAAAAAAAACTTTTTAAAAAAATTTTTACAGCCAAAAAAAAAACCCCCCCCAAAACCCCAAAAAGGGAAGGGGAGATCAAAAAAAAAAAAAAAAAAGGGGCCAAGGGCTAAATTTTACCCTTCCAAAAATAAAAAACTTTTAACAGTTTTTTCCCCAAAAAAAACGGGGGCTTTCCCCCCGGAAAAAAGGGGGCCCGGGGGAAAAAAAATTTTGGGAAATTTTGCAAATTTATTTTTTTTTAAAACGAAATGGGGTTTTACCCCAAAAGTTCTTTTTTTTTTTTAAAATTTAAATTTTAAAATTTTAAAAACAGGGCAAAAAATTTTCTATTTTCCCAAAGTTTTTTCGGGGGAAAGGGCTTTTTGGGGGGGGGGGCCCAAACTTTTAATTTTTTATGTAAAAAAGGGGTTTAGTTTAAAGTTTGGGGGGCCTTTTTTTTTTTTTAGATTTTTTTCCTTTTTCCTTTTGGGGAGTGTGTAAGGGGGGGGGCCCTTGTTTTTCTAACCGGGTTTTTTTTTTATGGGTTGTAAAATCTTTTTTTACTTTTTAAAATTTTTCCAAATTAAAAAAAAAATTTTTGAAAAAAAAAATAAAAATTTTTAAAAAAAAATTTGGTTTTAAAAAAATTTTCTAGGGGTTTTTAAGCAGAAAACCCAATTTATGGGGGGAGAAAAAAAATATTTGGGGGGAACCGGGGGGATTTAAATTTTTTAACTTTCCTTTGGGTAAAAGGTTTGGTTTAAAAACCTTTTGGTTTTTAAAAACCCGGGGAACGGAAAAGGGGGGAACTGGCCCCCAAAATTTTTTGAGTTCGGGGGGGAGATGATTAAAAAAAAAAAGGGGGGGCAAAATTTAAAAAAAGGGGAAGGGGTCTTTTTTTCTTTTTTTTCAAAGGGGGAAATTTTTTATTTTTTGGAAAAACCCGGGTATTTTTTAAAAAAAACCGGGCAGGGGGTTTTTTTGGGGGTTGAAAAAGGGGCTTTTGGTTTTTTAAAAAACCCCCCCTAAAAGTGGGGGGTTTAGTTTTTGGGCATTTTCCCCTTTTTCCCTTTTCCGAAAACGGGGCCCCCAAAAAGCGTAGAAAAAATTTAAAAAGGGGGAAAATTTAAAACCGGGGGGGCCCATTTCAAGAGGGGCGTTTTTTGGTTTTTTTAAAATTTATGTTTTTTTTTTTTTAAATTGCAAAAAAAAAGTATTTTTTACGGGGATTTTTTTTGGATGGGGGTTTTAAAGTTTTGGGGGGGCAACCCAGGGTTTTTTTAAAAAAAAAAAGGGAAAAACCAATACGAAAGGTAAATTTCCCTTTTTAAGGGGGGGAATTTTTTTATTTAAAAAATTCAAATTTGGGGGGTTAAAAAAAGGGGCAAAAGAAAGGTTTTCCCCCTTGGGTTAAAAAACCGGGGCGGCAATTTTTGGGAAAAAAAAACTTTTTGGGGGGCCCCCAAAAATTGTTTTCCCAGGGGGGGTTTAAAAAAAAAACATGAAAAAAACTTTTTCTTTTAAAAAGGGGAGGGCTTTCAAAATTGGGTTCCCGGGAAAAAAGGGGGCCCCAACCCGCCTGTTTTGGGTCTGGCCAATTAAAATTAGGTTTGTTTTTTAAGGGTTGAAAAAGGGGAGTACAGGGAAAATCCCAAAAAAAAAAACAAAAAAAAAAAAAAAAGGGGGTTTTTGGGTAAAAGGAAAAAGGAGCCCCCCAAAAAAATTTTCAAATTTTATTTTAGAGGGCCCATTTGGCCTTAAAAAAAACGCGGGGCCAAATCAAAAGGGGAAACCAAGGGTTTGAAATAAAAAATGTTTGGGATTTTTTTTGGAAAATTATTTTTTAAAAAAAAACCAAAAAAAAAATTTGGGGGGCCCAAGGGTTTTTCATTTTCAAAAAAAAAAAGGGTTTTTGTGCGGGGCCCTTTTAAGGGGTTTGGCAAAGGGGGGGGTAAAAAAAAAAATGAAAAGGGTTAAAAGAGGGGAAATTTTTTTACTGGGGGCCCTTATGGGGCCAAAAAAGGGGAAATTTTATTAAAAAGGCCCTTTTACCGGGTTTGGTATTTTTAAAAAAAAATTTTTTCAAAACATCGGGGGGGCCTGGGGCCCCCGGGGGACTTTTTTTCTAAATTTTGTTTTTATGAGGAGTAAAAAGGGGGGGAAACCCCTTTTTTTTTTCCACCCCAAAAGAAAAAAAAAATTTTTAAAAAATTTTTCCGGGGCCATTTTTTTTTTACGAAATCGCCATTTCCCCCGGGGCCCAAAACCTTGGGCTTTTTCCCCTTTTAACAAAAAAAGTTTTAAAAGGAAAAACTAGGGTTTTAATTTTGTTGATTATTGGCCCAAAGGGGTTTTAAGGGGGGGCCCTTATTTTAAAAACCCCTTTAAATTTGGGAAAAAGGGTTTTTTCCAACAAAACTTTTTAAAAATTTTTTTTTTTTAAAAAAAAAGGAGTTTTTCCATTTCAAAAAAAAACCTTTTTGGGGGGGGTCCAGGGAAAAAAAAAAATTTGGAAAAACTTGGGGCCCCCCCCCTTTCGGGGTCGGGAAAACCCCGGGGGGGGGGGGCCCGGACGTTTTAAAGGAGGGGTTTAAAGAAATTTTATTTTAGGCAAGTAGGAGAAAGGCCAGTAAAGCAAAAACCAAATTTCCCTTTAAAAATTTGTTTTTTTAAAAGGGCAGGGTTTTTAAAACCCCCCTTTTTTTTTTAAAACCCCAAGGGAAGAAAAAAAATTTTCTTTCCCCCCCAAAAAAAAAAAATTTGGGGCCCTTTTGTTTTGGTCAGGCCCCCTTTTAAAAAATCCCCTCAAAATTTTGGGAAATATTTTTTTCCAAATTTCCAAAAAAACCCCCCAGGGTTTTAAAAAGGGAAACGGCGGGGGAAAAACCCCTCAAAAATTCACCCCAAAAAAAAACTCGGGTTTGGTTTTTTTGTTTTAAAGGGGGCGGGGATTTGTTTTAAAAAGGGGGAAACCGGGGGGGGGGCTTGGCGGGGCGGGGGGCCCAAAAAGGGGCCCACCTGGGGAAAAAACAAAAAAAAAATTAAAAAAAAAAAAACCCCTTTTGGGGGGAAAAGGGGACTTATTATAAAAAAGGTTTCGGGGGAAAAGGTAAGGTTTTAATTTTTTTAATTTTATTTTTTTTTCCCCAAAAACAAATTTTTTCAAAAAAATTGGGGGGGGGGACTTTTTGGGTTAAAATTTTTTTTTTTAAAATTTAATGTTTGAAAACTTTACCCCCCTGGGAATTTTGGCCAAATCAAGGGAAAAAGTGAGGGGTTTAATTGGGGATTGTATTTTTAGGGGGCATTGTTTTTGGGGAAAAAAAAAAACCCCCACAGAAAAAAGGGGGGGGTTTTTTCATTTTTTAAAAAGGCTCCCATACTTAAAAGGGGAAAAAACCAAACCAAATTTTTTTAAAAAATTTTTCCCCTCGCCCCAAATTTGGGAAAATTTTTTTAGTCATTTTTTGGGCCAGGCGGGGGACTTTCCCCCAAAAAAACTGAAAAAAAAAAATTCATGCGGGTTTTTTGGGGGAAAAGGTTTTGTTTTAAAAAAAAGGGAGGGGGCAAAAAACTTTTTCCCCTTTTTTTTGGATTTATTTTTTTTGGAGGGGGGGGGGATTTAAAACATTTTTAAACAAAACAAAGGGTTTTTTCACTTGTGGGGGGGGGGGGGGGGGGGATTTGTTATAAATTAAAATTTTTTTCCCCCCCGGGGGGATGTTTTTTTTCCTTTTAAAATTGGGGGGCCGAAACCCCCCAACCCCCCACAAAAAAACATTTTTGGGTTTGGGGGGAAAAAAAGGGAAATTTTGGGATTTTTCTTTTCTTTGGGGGGGGAAAAAATAAACCCCCCAAAAAAAAACAAAATTGCTTTTTTTTTTCTGGGGCCCAAAAGGAAAAAATTTCGAAAAAAAAATTTGGGGGTTTTTTTTTTTGAAATTTTTTTCCCACCCCAAAAAAAAACCCTTTAAAAAATTTTTTGGGCCCAAAATTTTTAAGAATTTTTTTTTTTTTTTTTTTTTAAAAATTAAATTTTAAAAAAAACAAAAAAAAATTTAATGAAAATGAAAAACTTTTTTATTTTTTTTTGGTTTTTTGGTTTTTTTAAAAAAAAAAAGGGTTTTTTTTTTGGTTTTAATTTCCCTTTACTTTCCTAAAAAAAAAATATCATTTTACAAATTTTTAAAAAAAAAAACTAAATTTTTAAACCCAAAGGGTTTTCAAAAAAAAAAAAAATGGGTTGGCCCTTTTTTTAAAAAGGGGAATTGGGAAAATTCCGGGGGGGGAAAGGGGAAATTTGAAAAGGCTTTGGGTTTTTTAAACCGGGGGTGCTTGAAAAAAAATTTGTTAAAAATTTTTATTTTTACCCCCATTTTTTTTTAACCTTTTAAATTTTTTTTAAAATTTTTTAAAATTACTGGGAAAAAAAAAAAACCCGTTTTCATTTGGGGGGGAGGGCCTTTGGGAAAGGGGAAAATTTTTCCTTTGCTATAGTTTAAAAAACCCCCCACCTTTTCCCACTTTTTTTTTTTAAAATTTAAAAAAAATTTTTGGGGGGGACTTTTCCCCCCCCCCGCTGTCCCCGGGGGGGGGGCCAAAGGGTTTTTCCCAAAAATTTTTTTATTTTTTGGCCCAGGTTTTTAAAAAAAAAAAAAAACCCATTGTAATTTTAAAAAAAACCTTTATTTTTGTTTTTTTTAAAAAAAAAAAAACCCCCCAATCTAGGGGGGCCCTTTGGGGGGAAAACCTGGGGGAAAAAAAAAAAACCTTTTTTAAAAAAATTTCTTTGGGGGGGGTTTTTGGGGTTTTTCCCTAAAAAAAAAGTATTTTTGTTTAAAATTTCTAGGTGGCATTTGGAAAAAATTGGGGGAAAAAATTTTTCCGGGGGGTTTTTTTTTTTTTTGGTTTTGCCTTTTTGGGGGAAAAAAAGTTTTACTTTTTGGTTTTTTTAATTGAAATTTTTTCCCATTTAAACAAAAAACCTTTATCGGTTTAAAAAAAAAAAAAAAAAAAAAAATTAAAAACCATTTTTCCCGGGGGAACCGGGGGGGGGGGGGGGGGGAAGGGGGGACATTTTTTTAAAAGGGTTTTGGGGTTTAATCTTCAAAAATTTTTTTCCCGCCTTTTTGGGGTTTAAAAAAAAAAAAAAAAAATTTTTCAAAAAAAAATTTTAAGGGAAAAAAATTTAAAAAAATTTTTTTAAAAAAAGGGGTTTTTTTGGCCCCCCCAAAAAAAACAAATTTGGGCCTTTTAAAATTCGGGGAAAAAGGGGAAGGTTTTGCGGATAGAAAAAAAAATTTAAAAAAAATTTTCTTTTCCGGGGCCTTTCCTTTTGGGGAAAAAACCCGAAAAAGGGAAAGGGGGGGGGGACTTTAAAAAAAAAAAAAAAAAAAAAAAAAAAAAAACCAAAAAAAAAAAAAAAAAAAAAAAAAAAAAAAAAAAACCCAAAAAAAAAAAAAAAACCCAAGGGGGACAAATTTTTTTTCCGGCAAAAAAGGTTTCCAAAAAAGGGGGGAAAAAAACGGTTTGGGCCTTGGGTCCTTTAAAATTTTAAAATTAAAAAATTTTAAAACAAAAAGGAAAAAAAAATTTTGCGGGGGGGCCCAAAAAAAAGGGGGGGCCCAATTTCAAATTTTTCTGGGTTTTGGGGGGGGATTAAACCCGCTTTTTTTTTTTTCCCAAGTTTCCTTTCCTTTTTTTTTGGTGTTTTTTTAGGGGGGTTTATTGGGGGGAAAATTTTTCTGGGAAAAGGGGTTTTTGGGGCCCTTTGGGGGGAAATTTAAGGTTTTTGGGGGTGAAATGGAAAAGGGGCCGGGGGAAGTGGATGTTTTTGGGGGGGTTTTTTCTTTTCCCTTTTCCCTTTTCCAAAAACCCCCCACGGGGGGGGCCCCCCGGGACCCCCCCTTTTTTATCCCCTTTCCCTTTCCCCCCTTTGAAAGGCCCCCCCAAACAAAAAAAAATTGGGCCCCCGGGGATTTTTCCCAGGGCCTTTGGGTTTAAAATGGGCCAAAAAAAATTTGGGGGGGGGGGGAAGTTGGGTTGGGTACGTTTAACCCCCCCTTTTTTTTTTTTCTCCCGAAAAAAAAAAAAAAGCCCCCGGTTTTTATGGGAAAAAACCCTTTGGGTTTTAAAAAAATTGGGTTTTTAAAAAAAAAAAAAACCCAAACCAAAATTGGGGGTGGGGGGGGGGAACAAAAAAAAAAAAATTTTTTGTTTTAAAAAAATTTTTTTAAAATTTTTTTACTTTTTTCCCCCCTTTTTTTAAATTTAAAAAATTTGGTAATAATTTTTCATTATTTTTTTTTAATTTCCCCTTTTGCATTTTTTTTGGGGCTTCTACTTTTCTTTTTTTTAAGGGAAAAAAAAAAATTCAAAAAAAAAAAAAATTTTGTTTTAAAATTATTTTTTTTAAAAATTTAAGGACAAAAATTCTTCGTTTGAAATTCTTTTTTTTACAGAAATTAAACATAAAAACCCTAAAACCATATATCTCGTTTAAAAATTTGATTTATTTAAAAAAAAATGTGTATAATTTTTGGTTATTACGAAAACCAAAGTTCTTAGTTTCACCCCGGGAGGATTTCGTGGTTCTTCCACACTGAACAAAAAACCAGGGTTTTTAAAAACAATCGCAACGCACCTCCCAAACCTGCTGAAAGTTTAATTTAGTCAACGTCCATTGCTTTCCTCTTGACGAAATCACGAATTAAGTGAGTGCGTTAAAAAAAAATTGTTTTAAAAAAACAGTGTATTGGGTTTCAGTGTGAAAGAATTTTTATTTTTATTTTTCTCCGGTTTAAAACAATTTACTGGTGTTTTCCTAAAATATATTTTATTGTAGTTTGTTTTTTTTTTTTTTGCAGATGTTTCCAAAAATCTTGTTTTTTAAAAAAAAAGAGCAAATAAATAACATGCTAAAATTTTTTTTTTTCCTCAAAAGATCCTTTTTTTTTTACATTCTGCAATGGGAGATGATGAAAAAGAAAAGAGTTGAGTGAAAAAAAAACTAATCTACACAAATTACAGATTGCCCCCCGTATTGTTTTGGAGTTTTGTTGGCAAAACAGCTAGCATTATTTATCCAAACGGGCTTCCAATTGGTAATGATAAAAATGCGAGTTTTAGTTTTCAGTTTAGTTTTAAAAATTAATGCAATGAACGGACATGTTTTTTCCCCTTGGCTTTACATTTTACAATACGGGGTCTGAAAACCCTCCAAATGTAGAATGATTATATTTCCCAGGGGAGAAAAAACGCGTTTTGCCAAATGTTGGCAGAGGTGGGGATATGGAGCATTGAGAAGGGTAGAAGATGGACAGACATTCTGGTCCGTGATATAAAGTTAACTACGCACTACAGTCAAGTACTTGGGGATTTGTGGGCAGGGATTTACAGATCGGGAAAACGGGGCCCTTTAAAGACCCGTTTTCTTAGATAGTGTGTGGGTTCCTTGGCGATTGATGCGTTTTCTTCGTTTTCCTCCCCCCACTATAAAAAAGCAAAAAAAATAAAAAAAATCAAAACG
>JAMZAV010016342.1:0-10500 GCA_024449915.1 Sweltsa coloradensis | reverse complement strand
CTTTAGTTTTTCCCCGAAAATTTTAAAATTTGTAAAAAATTTTTTTGGCTTTTTTTTTCGAAAGGAGGGCTTTGATATTTTAAAAAGTTTAAAGCAAATAAAAAATATTTTGCAGTTGGATTTTTTAAATATGGGTTATACCCTAAAATTTAAAAAAAGGAATTACCAAAATTTACCCCAAACTGTTTTTTCTGTTTTATAAAAAACCCTTTTTGCAGGAATTAGGTAAAAAGTTGGGCACAAAATTTAAAAAATTGTAAAAGGGGGATGTATTTTTAAAACCTAAGATCCCCGGTTTTAAGAGCTAATTTGTGGGCCAATTTTACGTTTTGGTCAAAAACTTAAATTAAATTAAAATTAATTAGTATAAAATTTTAAAATTTAAATTCCCTTAAATTGGGGTAAATTTTTTTTTAAGATTTGTTTTGGATTCGATATTGAAATTATTCCTATTTAAATGAAGCCCAAATTAACCGATTTTATTTTTTCTTAATATTTAGGTTTAAAAATTTTAAATTTTTGTTTAAACCTTTTTAAATAGCTAGATTTATTGAAAAAAAGCGAATGGCGAAAAATTGAAAAAAATTTTACAAAAATTATTCAAAAAAACCCCCAAAAAATTTTGGGCGTTAGTGTTGTTTTTAAAAATTTTGGTTTTAAAAAAAATCGGAAAAAAAAAAAAAGGATTTTTGTTTTTGATTTAAAAAAACTTTGAAGTTCTTTTTCGGGGGATTTCGATTTCTAATTTTCATCCCAAATTTTCTTTGCATTGCTAAAAAAAACAAAAAAAAAGAAAAAAAAAAAAACAATGGTAAAATTTAAAATGATATTAAAAATGCGTTTTAAAAGATTTTAGCAGAATAGTCGCTTTAGGGAAATTTTCATTTTCAAAAGGGGAAAAAGGGAAAAGTGCGATTTTCACGTGAAAATTTTTATTTGCTGGCCTTATTTTTTGGGGAAATTTAAAATTTTAAAGATTTTTTAAAAGGTTATCTGAAATGAAATCTAATTGGGAGCGTCATTCGTTTGGACAGCAAAAAAATTGACGCAGATATTTTAAAAAATAAAAAAATGTCCGAGGAAATGGGGCAAAAAATATTTCATTGGGGGTACAAAAAAAAAAATTTGGAAAAAGGTATTTATACCTAATAACAAAAATTAATGATTACAATGAAAGATTTACTCCATTAACTCCTGGGGCAAAAAATTAAATTAAAAAAAATCAATTTTACGTAAAAATTAATTTTTTTAATCTTTTTAATCCTAATTTTTGGTTTAACATGTAATTTTTCAAAAAAAGTTTAAAAATTTAGAAGAATTTTTTTTGAAAAAATTGACAAAATTTTAATATCAAATTTTTTAAATATTTTACAAAAATTTAAAAACTTTTTGTGAAAAATTACATAAAAACCAATAATTGGGTTTTAAACAGCTCTAAAATAAAAAAAAAAACAGTAAAAAATTTTTTTTTTTAAAAAGATTTTTTTTTTGGGACCCCCAGTGATTTAAATGGAGAAAAAATCTTCATTGTAACATTCAATTATTGTTATTAGGCCATAAAGTCCTTTTTCCCCCAAAATTTTGCTTTGACCTCCGTAAAATTTTTGCACCTTTTCCCGGGGACTTTTTTTAAAAATGTCTGCGTTAATTTTTTTTGCGTCCATAAAAAATGACTCTCCAAAATTAGATTAAATTTTCAGAAAACCTACAAAAAACTTTTTAAATTATCTTTCCAAGAATTAAGGCCAGCAAATAAATTTGTCACGTGAAATAGTTTTTTCCCCTTTTTTTCCCCACTTTTGAAACAAAAAAATTTTCAATAAAACGTTTCTGCAAAAATTTTTTAAATCGCATTTTTAATATCATTCACATTTACTTTTGCATTATTGTTTTTTTTGGAACTTTTTAAAAAATAAAAAAATAAATAAAAAATTTTATTTGGGTTGCCCATCAGTTATATAATGTTTTTTCAGGGGGGGATTTTTAAAAAGTTATTTTATACTAGCAATGACAAATGAATTTGGTGAAAATCATATTAAATGGGTACAATCCATAAAAATCTCAGCCTTAAAACGCTTATGTACTAAAATGTGCAAAAATCCGTATTTTTTAATATGTGTCCATGAGTTAGTTTTAAAAAATCCAAATAAGTAAAAAAAACATAGCGCTAACTGACCAAAATAATCTGTGAAGTTATGTTAAATTCAATTTTAGTAAAAATTTTTAATTTTTTTTCCCCATATCTGCTTTTTAAACGATGAAATCTAGACTATTAAATGATTATAAAAAATAATTAAAACTGCAATAAACTAAAAATCGGGTAAAAAAAAAATAAAATCGGTTAACTGTGTCAGGGGTTTTGTCTTTTTAAAGTAGTCCCCGACTAAGTTTTTCAATGATCGCACACCCAAAAAAGCAAAAATGGCTGCAAAAAAAAAAAAGAAACCAATTCTAAGGCATCCCCCAAAAGATTTTTAAAAAGTGCTACTCCCACGTGGTCAGCAGATTTGAGATGTAAACTGGGTTGAACGAAATTTTTTTCCCAAAGGTTCTGGCTCTGGTCTATGGAAGCCTTTGTTTGCCATTTAAAAAAGGGAAAAAAACATAGGGTCCCCTTTAAGAAATTTAGGAGACAAAGAGCCAAAAAAAATGAGCTTTCATGCTGATCTTGTGGTCCAATGGTGAGCCCGCATGGGGTGGTTCAAAATTTTTTGTGTTGGTAGTGTTTCACAAGAAAAATTGTTGTATTTTTTTACAAACAAAAGATAACCCAAGGGCCCAAAATTTTCAGAATTTAAGGCAATGGTTTAAAATGAAAATAAATTAAAAATTCAGATGTTAGAACTGACGGGGGCAGAATTTTCAATCAAAAAATGCGTAGTTTACTGCGATGCTGGGGGTTAAGCATCAAGTACAGTACCAGATAGCCCACAACAAATAGAGTTTCGGAGGAACCAATAGAACTCTAGTAGAAATGGGAGAACCCTTTTTCAAGACTCGGTTTGGTGCTAATATTGGGGGAAGTCACTAGGGCTGCGGCTTACCTTAAAAAAGATCCCCTATAAAGCAGTTTAGGGATGACCCTGAGGAGGCCTGGACAGGGAGAACCCGATCCATCTTTGAGAAATTTTTGGGGGCAAAGTTCGGGTTTTAAATTTCCCAAGAAAACAGGAAAAAAATGGGGTTTTAAAAACAAAAAGGGTTTTTTTGTAGGGGACTGCACGAAAAAAAAAGGTTATAGATGTGTGATCCTCAAAAAACCCTGAAAAAGGGTTTTGGGGGTAAGATGTTTTTCTCGAAGGACTCAGGAAGTTGGCATTGTCGGAAAACCCCAAAAAAGAGGGGCGGCCCAAATGTAGGCCTAGTAATGGGTAATGAGTAGCAGGGTAAGGGTAAAGTCAGTATCTAGTGAGGGGTCAGGTATAATGAAATCGGGCAAAAATGAATCCCCCGACCCGGAAACGAGTTGAAAGGGGGAGTCTCATGGCGTAGATTTAGATGTAGGCCTAGGCTTGAGGAAATTAGCAAAATTGGGGGCTAGACGCACTAAAAAGGGGTTTTAAACCCCCAAGCATTTCCCAGATTTGTTTGGTATAATTTTTTGAGTCGCGAAGAAAAAGGCGAACCAAAACTCTAAGCCCTATTGGGGAAAGACAAAGGGGGTGAAAAAAACTATGGAAGCAGCTTTTTAAAACGTTTTCTACCAAAGGTGATGGGGTTTGGCATGGACCTGAGGGTGTGAAATTAAAAGAAAGGGTTTTTAAAATAAAACGGGCCCCCATGGGCTGTAGAACGGGATAAAACGAGGTTTTGGTAGTAAAGGTTTTTTTACAAAAAGAGGGCAAGACTATAAAGAGACTTTTTTCACCAGTGGTGAGATATTCAACTCCGGGAAAGCTTCTGGGTGTTTCGTAAATTTTTAAATTTGATATTGATCACCGGATGTCGCACAGCCTTTCGCATGGGGTTTGGAAGAAGTGGTTTATATGGAAGTTCCCGAGGGATAAACATTCTGGGAGCCCGGAGAAGGTTTTGTGTTTGTTGAAAAAGGCTTTTTATTACTAAAAACAAGCCTTAGGGCTTGGGAACACAAAGATACTAATATTTTGATCAGTTGGGCTTTTGTGGCCCCAAACTTGAGCCTGTGTGTATTTGGGGGAAATGAGGGGGATAATAAACTTGCTTGTTGTTATGATTTTATTTTGTTTTTAAAAAACACTTTTTACAAAACTGAATGAAAACATGTTAGCAAGAGAATTTTTAAAAATTGAAAACTTGGGGAACTAAAACATTTTTTGGGAAAGGAGTTTCAGAGGGGGTAAGGTGACCGGGTGAAAACAGAGTAAACCAGAAACAGTACATTAAAATGTTCTAGAACGTTTCAATGTCCCATTGTAATCCTGTACAAACCCTTAACTGCAGGATGAAGTAAAATGTTTTAAATTCTGAAAAACCCAAGTTGATGTTTCTTTTCACCCTAATTGGATGCATCATGTATCTAGCTGTATGACAAAGGGCCCCAATAGCTTTTGTGCTAGTTTTGAGCCAGGTTTAATGTAGCTCATTCGTGATCACTGGAAAGCAGCAAAAGGGGGTTGCTTCTTCAAGGGACAAAAGATTTCATTTTTCATTTAAACCCCCCGGTAATAAAAAACTTGGTTTTTTGATGCTGATTTTTCTAATGATTTTCTGATAGAAAATTTTACACAGGTTTTTTTTTTTATTTTGGTGGTGGGCAGTACAGGGGAAAAAAGGAAAAAAAAGAAAAGAACAAAACACAGCACGGGGAAAATGTAGCACTTTCAGAGAGGGCCCGTATATTTGAAAAATTTTTTCCCCAAAAACTGTTTGGAAAATCAGATACCCTTTTTTTGTTTAATGAAATCAAAGTTCCAAAAAAAGCAAGAACACAGGAGCTGGTGGTAGAACCAAGTACATAGATGTGAGATACCATAGTTTAGACAGCACATTGAGCAAATACATTGGGAGCAAAATCAGAAAGTTCCGAGGAAATGGTAGCGATGTGTTGACCAAAGGTTTGGGAAAAATCAAACACAATAAGTGTGTTGAAGGACTTAGTTTGATCAAGTGAATTTAAGTTTTGTATCATTCTCTTGAGTATTACTAAAGTAAATTTTGTTTTTTTTTTTCTTGTGTCAGTCAAGATGAAGGGGGAGTGTTATGGAGTATAATCTCTGGCTGACAAGAGGATGTCATAATGTTCATCTTCTTCTTTCTTTATAAAATTTTTGGCAGCACTGCTACGGGGGTTAGTTCCGTTTCCGTTCTGTCTGTATCATCATGTAGTTAAAAAAGCAACTGATTTAAACATCGTATCAATCTGTGTTAATCCAAAAAACAAACTACCAATTCCGCTACTATTTCTAACGGGTTGAAAGGTTCAAACATGTATTTTGTATTTTTTTTAAAATGAGGTTCAGTCAGTAAAGAAAACCCTTTGGCAACAGCGATGCGGTGGGTCCCAACTGGCGAGCGCCGCACAAAGAGAGGGTATGACACTTAACTCAATTGCCTGTCAATCGCTTCTTTGAACCCAATATCTTTCAGAATGCCGGTGCTGTTCTATTCCCTGCATAGGCTTTTCCGACAGGGGTGCCTCCAACGTTAAGCACGTGACTCTGATTGGGGAGGTCCCGTGTTCAAATCCCGTCGAGACCGGCCAATCCAGCCTGAAGGGTTTTTCCGAGTTTTTTCTCAGTCGTTAATGCTAATGCAAGGGATTGAGTAATCTTATATGCCTTCGGACACCCCTTTCACAATTTTTGTTACTCATTCTCATCTTATTCTATCGATATAATAATTTTCCTTATTTGCTAAAGAAGTTATTTGTGGGTATATGTATAATATATTGTATAGGCACTGTTTAATTTTATATTTAGATCATAAACTGGTGGCAAGGCACATTGTGTTTAAGGGGCCTTGCTCTCTCTTCCCACCAGCAATGTGTATACTAGGGAAGCGCCAAAGTCGTTTTTTAAATGAGTGAGTGAACCAAGTTTTAAAATAACCGGGAACCAATGGCGGATCCAGGGGGGCGGTGGGGCGATCGCCCCCCCCATGATTCTTTAAAAATAAAAAATGATTTTATTATTTTATTGGGGACGCACCAAATGCACTCTAAAACCTGATTTTCAAAATTTTCGCCTGCGGCCCCTATTTTATTTAAAACTCCCGATAAAATCAACTTTTCTTTATGTTGTCAAAATAATCATTTTGCCTGGGGAAAGTGTCTGCTGGGTGTACTTCGATTATTAAGTTGTCCTCCTATGTGAATCGTTTTTTAACTAAATAGGATAGACGTTTAATAAAAAAATAAAATGATGAATTGAAAATAAGATAAAAAGTTTTTTAAAAATGTTGCAATCTAGGCCAATGCTGTAAAATTGTAAGCTCACATGACAAACAAAACAAATTGGTGCACTCAAACTATTTGTTTCCGTATTGCATTCCGCCCACCACTTTTTTCAAAAACGCACCAAATGCACTCAAAAAACCCTGATTTTCAAAATTTTCGCCTGCGGCGCAATTAATGGGGGGCTCCGCCCCTCTTTCCCCCCGTGCGTCCGCGCTTTTGTCCCTTTCCCACGACGTACATGCCACGCAAATCGCCCCCCATGATTAGTCCCCAGATCCGCCCCTGCCGGGAACATCCCCTTTCCTCCCCTATACCTAAGGCTGGGTTTGAGCCCAGTATGAGGAATGATACCGAGTACTCAACACGGGCTCACTCACTCGTTTAACAACGACTTTGGCGTTTCCCTAGTTGTTTAAATTGAACATTTAAATGCAAATCATGTTCAAAACGTATTAGCTTAAAAAAATACAAATTTTCAAGATAAACAAAATAACCTATTTTTATTTCCCATTTAACACCCCTCAAAAATAATATGTGGGTGTAAAATATAAAAAAAGTGCGAGCTAACGGGCATCGAAACCCAACCTTCCGTGCAGTAGGCTAAATGCTTACCAAATATGCCATGTCAGCTACACAGATTTCCCCTCCCGCTATAGCTGCTACTAAACAAATGCTATCGATAATTTAAAAAATCACCTTTTATTTTTTTGTAGGCTTAAATCGCAATGGTCTAGCTGATTTTGTTAACCCGTTCCCAGTAAACTCGTACCGGATTTCTGTTTAAAATTTCAGCCCAATCTGTTCAGCGGTTCGTGATTTTCGACGTACAGACAGACAGACACACAGTATCAAAAGAATGACGGCCGTTTGAGTTGAATGGAGGGGCCCCTCATTTGCTCCGCTCCCTCGTTTAACTAGGGAAACGCCAAAGTCGTTTTTAAACGAGTGAGAGAGCCAAGTGTTTGAGTACCCGGGAACATCCCCTTTCCTCCCATATACCTAAGGGTAGATCTAGCCCAGTATGGGGGAAAGATACCGGGTACTCAACACATGGCTCACTCACTCGTTTAACAACCACTTTGGGGTTTCCCTAGTTTTTTAAATTGAACATTTAAAATGCGAATCATGTTTAAAACGTATTAGCGTGGGAAAAATTAACAAATTTCCCAAAATAAAAAAAAATCACCCAAGTTTTATTTCCCACTTAACACCCCTCAAAATAATATGTGGATGTAAAAAAATAAAAAAATTCGAGTTAACGGGGATAGAACCCCCAACCTCTGTGCGAAAGGCTTAATGCTTACCACTGGGCCATGTCAGCCAGGCAGATCTCGTCCCGCTAGCTGCTACTAAACAAATGCTATCGATATTTAAAAAAATCACATTTTTATTTATTGTAGGATTAAATCGCAATGGATCTAGCTGATTTTGTTAGCAGTTCTCAGTAAACTCGTACCGGATGTATGTTTAAAATTTCAGCCCAATCTGTTCAGCGGTTCGGCTGATTTTCGACGTACAGACAGACGACAGACAGAAAACACAGAATGAGGGCCGTTTGAGTTGAATGGAGCCCCTCGGTCGCTCCGCTCCCTCGTTTAACTAGGGAAACGCCAAAGTCGTTGTTAACGAGTGAGTGAGTTGAGCCAAGTGTTGAGTACCCGGAACATACTCTTTCCTCCCCCTTTACCTAGGATCTAGCCCCGTATGAGGAATGATACCGGGTACTCAACACATGGCTCACTCACTCGTTTAACACGACTTTGGGGTTTCCCTAGTTTTAAAAAATTGAAAATTTGAAATGCGGGAAACGTATTCAAAACGTATAAGCCCTGAAACATTAACAAATTTCCAAGATAAAACAATATCACCTAAGTTTTATTTTTCATTTAACACCCCTCCAAAATATAATGTGGGTGTCAAAATATAAAAAGTTCGAGCTAATGGGTATCGAACCCCAACCCTCCGTGCGGTAGACTTAATGCTTCCCAAATAGGCTGCAAGCCACGTAGATGTTGTCCCGCTAGCTGCTACTAAACAAATGCTATCGATATTTAATATCACATTTTTATTTATTGTAGGATTAAATCGCAATGGATCTAGCTGATTTTGTTAGCAGTTTCAGTAAACTCGTCCTGGATCTTGTTTAAAATTCAGCCTAATCTGTTCAGCGGTTCGGCTGATTTTCGACGTACAGACAGACAGACAGAATCACAGAATGAGATCCGTTCGAGTTGTATGGAGACACTCGGTCGCTCCGCTCCCTCGTTTAATTATGTACTAGGGAAACACCAAAGTCGTTGTTAAACAAGTGATTTAGCCAAGTGTTTTGACTTCTAAAACCGGACCGTCGGGTCACCTTACAGGAACTCACTCTGCTTGCCAAAAATATTATTTAAATTGAACATTCAAAATGCGAATCGTATTCAAACGTTTTTAGCTTTGAAAACATTAACAAATTTCCAAGATAAAACAAATCACCTAAGTTTAATTTCCCATTAAACCCCTCAAAAATAATATGTGAATGTAAAAATATAAAAAGTTGGAACTAACGGGTATCGAACCCCATCCATCCGTGCGGTAGGCTAAATGGTTACCACTGGTAAATTGCAGGCCACGTCACCCCCATCCCGCTAACTGCTACCCAAAACAATGCCATTGATTTTTTAAAAATCACATTTTATTTATTGTAGGCTTTAAATCGCAATGGATCAAGCTGATTTTGTTAACAGTCTTATAACCTCCGTACCGGATGTCTGTTTAAAATTTCAGCGCAATCTGTTCAGCGGTTCGGCTGTTTTTCGACGTACAGACAGACAGACAGAATCACAGAATGAGAGCCGTTTTGAGTTAAATGGAGACACTCAGTCGCTCCGTTCCCTCGTTTAACTAGGGAAACGCCAAAGTCGTTGTTAACGATTAGTGAGTGAGCCAAGTGTTGGTACCCGGGGAACATCCCCTTTCCTCCCCTATACCTAAGGATCTAGTAGAATGATTCCGGGTACTCAACACATGGCTCACTCACTCGTTTAACACGACTTTGGCGTTTCCCTAGTTATTTAAATTGAACATTAGAAATGCGAATGTGTTCAAAACGTATTAGCGTGAAACATTTAACTAATTTCCAAGAAAAAAACAAAATCACCTAAGTTTTATTTCCCATTATTCCCCCCCTCAAATATTTAAAATGTGGGTTGTAAAATTATAAAAAAAATTCGACCTACCGGGTATCGAACCCCAACCCTCCGTGCTTTAGACTAAATGCTTACTAATAGGCCATGCAGCCACGTAGAGACGTTCCCGCTAGCTGCTACTAAACAAATGCCCAAACGATACATGAAAAATTACATTTTTATTTATTGTAGGATTAAATCGCAATGGATCTAGGGTGATTTTGTTAGCAGTTCTCAGTAAACTCGTACCGGATGTCTGTTTAAAATTTCAGCTCAAACTGTTCAGCGGTTCGGCTGATTTACGACGTAAAAGACAGACAGACAGACAGGGAAACACAGAATGAGGGCCGTTTGAGTTGAATGGAGACACTCGGTCGCTCCGCTCCCTCGTTTAACTAGGGAAACGCCAAAGTCGTTGTTAACGAGTGAGTTAGCCCAAATGTTTTGACTTCTAAACCGGACCGTCTGGTCACCTTACAGGAACTCCCCTCTGCTTGCCACAAAAACTAGGGAAACGCCAATGTCGTTGTTAAACGAGTGAGTGAGTGAGCCAAGTGTTGAGTACCGGGAACATCCCCTTTCCCCCCCTATACCTAAGGATCTAGCCCAGTATGAGGAATGATACGGGTACTCATCATGGCTCACTCCCCGCGTTTAACAACGACTTGGACTAGACTTAGGAGCCATGTGTTGAGTACCCGGTATCATTCCTCATACTGGGCTAGATCCTTAGGTATAGGGAGGGAAAGGGGATGTTCCCGGGGACTCAACACTGGCTCACTCACTCACGGTTTAAAAAACGACTTGGGTTTCCTAGTAGAGGAATACAAGTCGCGCTTACGGCGGCTGAAAGCCGCTGCGGGAGGGCTTGGAAAACCTCGTACCTGGAATCCTCGTAGTTTGAAAAACCTCTTGCCGCGACAAACTCGAAAATCGGCCCGAGTACGGGCATGC
>JAMZAV010016341.1:0-10927 GCA_024449915.1 Sweltsa coloradensis | reverse complement strand
TACTTTTAAAATTTTTAAACCCCATGACACAGGCCCTTTTTCAGGTAATTTTTCCCCATAAAAAAAACCTCCCTGAAAACTCATTTAAAAAATTTTAAAATAAAATAAATTTTAGGCTACAAATTTATTTAAATTTTTGAAGTCCTTGAAAGTCATTTTTTAAGAACAGTTATAAACTTTACCTTTTTTGAAATTGTCTAGAATGGTTGTAGCTCTCTGAAATGAAATTTCCTTTACCGTGGAATTCCCCAAAATAGATTTTTTAGAAAAATTTATTTCGTTCCGATTACAAATAGAAATTGTCTTTTTTTTTCCGTGAAATAAAAACCAATAATTTATAGCCGTTTTAAAAACGGGCATTTTTAAAAATTCTAAGAGCGGAAAAAAAAAACGGCTATGACGTCAGAACTGTTTTAAACCCCAATGCCACTGGAACGATACATACATCCAGACGGCGGTTTTTTTAAACAAAGAGTGCCTAGCGAGCCTACGTAAGTAATAGAGGGGGAAAATTTTTACATTAACCCCTAGCCGGGGGAAAAAACGAAAAAAAGTTGACATTGCAATAAAAACAACCAAACTGAAACAGTCCTAGGTCTAGGCCTAGGCGTAGAAAATTATTTATAATACAACAGTCTAGGCCAATTTTCCTGGGAATGGGCCTTGGTATGTGAATACTTAAAAATTACTCACTTTGACAACCCCCTTGGCTTGTTTCCCAACCCTGGGCCGCCGTCCCATGTGTACACACATCCCGCACAAAAACCTTACTTTGAGACTAAAGCCTATTGTAGATAAAGAATACCATGATAGCCTAGGTGTGAAAAAAATTCTAGACAAAAGCTCGAATTCTTATCACAATGATTTTTCGCGAATCTCCGTCACATACGAAAAAAGAAAAAGAAAATTCGGTGAAAATGTAACGTTTAAGTGGCTTTGGGGGTTGTGCTTGTTTTGAGCGGTGGGGGGCACCCCCGTCTGTAGTAAAAAAGTACAAATATACAACATTTATGGCGTTTTTTCCATTGGCATGCACCGGCGAGTGCAAAGATGTCATTGTTGTCAACCCCCACTTTTAATAACATCACAAAACGAACAAATGAAAAGACAAGTGGCAATCCAGTGCGCATAGTGCACCCGAGTGCGGCCCAAAGGAAAACGCCATTTATTTCTAAATTTGGGCCTTGACTAACACAGTTATGAGTATACCCTCCAAAGAGGGGCACACCCGTTTTTGGCGCGCAAAATGGGGGTCCCAATTTTTCTTCTTGTTTAAAACTACGAAAACGTTAATCCCGCCGCGTTGTTTTTATGAGGTAATGGTGTTTGACTGCCATGTGTTAGCGGGTTTTTTTTTTTGTCGTTTAAAAAACATTACTAAGTTGAGATTTTTTTTAAAAAATTTTTAAATTAAAAAAAAAAATAAACTTTATTTTTATTTTTTTTAATTAATCGTAATTTCAAAAAAAAAAAAAAATCTTTAAAATTTTGCGATTTTCAAAAGAAAAAATTTAAATTCGATTGCGTTTTAAATACAAAGGAATATAAATTCAAAAAATTAAAAGTTCTGGTGAAAAAATCATTACAATGGGGATAAACCCATGTAGGTTTTTATAAGTCAAAGGGAAAATTTTTTTAAACGAAAAAAATCGAAAAATTGTGATTTTAAATGAGAAATAATTTTTTGATTGCCCCTAAAAAACTGGCAGTTCTTAGTTCAGATTTTTCCCAAAGGGTCTCCAGAAAATTTCATTGCATTTGGAGTATCGGTTTCCCGGGAATTTCGTTTTTAACAGAACACAAAAATTCAAACAGAAAAAAAAAAAAAACCTTTCCCCGGGTTTTTTTTTCTCCATTGAGTGAAAGGGAATCTTCGTTCGCTCGCTACGCTCTTTCCAAGTGGGGCCTACACAAAATACTTTTTTTTAAAAAAAAAAGAAGTGCAGTGCCCCTATTAAGACTTTATTTTAAAAAAGAATTAAAAAAAATATAAAAAAGGCTTATAAGTGAAATTTTCCCCTATTGTAGTATCCTCATGAAAATAGGGTACCGGTAAACTAGGAGGGTTTTAAAAAAGTAAAATAAAGAAATTTTACCCCAAAAATTTTGGGCCCGAAGGAAATAATTACAAAAACATGTAAACAATTGGGGGTCATGTTTGTGGGTATTTAGGAAAACGCTTAAGGTGTCACAGGGGGTTAAGACAACTTGGAGATAAAACGGACATGGGTGAGGGGATTGCGGGAGAACGTTTTTGGAGGAGGGCCCCCAGAAGTTCCCCCTAAAAAATATTTTTTTTTTTGTCCCCCCAAATAGCGAGCCGTATTTTTACGACGAGGATTTGGGATCTTTTTGTACTGCGAAAGGTTTGAGAGGGCGCGAGATGCGCTCACACATTCCCAAAGGGTCGCACTGAGATCAATATCACCATTCACAAAGCTGGGGGTAAAAGGGACGGTCGTCCGTCAAGTATAAAGAATTTTTTTTACATTCCCCTAATGTTTTTTTTGATTGTTACGAACCCATCACATAATGAGGGGAAAACCCCAAAATAATTAAATTTAAATTTTTAGTTTTTTTCTCTATGAAATGATCATTTTTATGGAATGAGGGTTTTGAAAAAAAAAGAAAAATTACGCAACATTTGAAATAAGTAAAAAATGTTATTATTATTCTAAAATACAGGCTAGCCATAAACATAAAAATTTTTTTGTCAGTAAAATGTGAGGGCGACTTGGGTTCAAGTCCAGAACAATTGGTTGTGGGGTGTATGTATGTAAAAGAAAAATATTTAGGTACTTCACAGTCCGCACCCAAAAAGCACTTCGAAAACGGGTTTTTCATTCCCGGGTTTTTAAAACCCCTTATTTATTATTGATCGATGCTAGGACGACTACAACCCCAAAGTCACCTTTTTACCATTCCTACAAATGGACTCGAATCCACATCAGAAGTCTAAAAAAATTTCTCCTAAGGGGAAATCAAACCCTGGCCCTTCTGCTTTGGGAAGCAGGCCCAAACCACACAAACCAAAACTTTTTTCAAAATTTTACGTATTTTTAAAAAACCAATAGGGGAAAAACTTGTGATGAATACAAATTAAAAACAAGTGTTTTTAACTACTTTTTGGGGGTTTTTTAATATGATAGGGCGATATAGCCCGCTTTGATGGATCCCAAACCGCTCTTTTTATTTTATGGGAGAACGATTCTTAATGTTTTTTAAAGTTTAAAAGACTCTGAAAGGGGCGGGGTTTTTTATGTTTAGAGTAATATCCACCCCTTCCCCAAACCCAAAACCCAATTTTACAGATGCGGGTGGACCCTATGGTGAGTGAGTGTGCCCACACCTTTTTTCTGAAAAAATTTCCCGCCCTCCGTAGTTACGCCCCAAATTATATGTGTAGTGTATAAAAAACAAATAGTTAGGTATTTCCAGTCACGCACCCAAAAACCCACATCGAAACTGTTTTCTTTAACCGGTGTTAAACCCTTTTTTTATTATGTGAAATCGTTGCTGGGACGACTACAACCCCAAAGTACCGTTTACACATTCCTACTGAGGGGACTCGAATCCAATCAAAAGTCAAAAAAAAATTTGCCTACAGGGAAATCAAAACCCGGGCCCTTCTGCTTTGGGAAAGGGCGGGCCCTTTAAAACCAACGACCAAGGGAATTTCATTTTTTTTACGTATTTAAAAAACCAATACAAAAAAAACTTGTGATAAAATTAAAATTTTGAAAACAGTTTTTTTTAACAAAATTTTTTTTTAAATATATATGTACATAGTCGGTTTGATGGATCCCTCCCCGCTCTTTTTTAGTTTATCGAGAACGTTCTCAAATTTTTTAATCTTGAGTTTTGGACTCTAAATTCGGGGGTTTATGATAGAAAATATCTCCACTCTTCCCCAAACCCAAACCCCAATGTGACAGAAGGGGTGGCCCCAAAATGGGTGAGTGAGTGTGTCCCCACGCGTTTTCTCGCTTACGTCCAGTGTGTGCTGTTCACTTTCCCCGGACAAAGCCCAAACCCTTTGCTGCGTTTGTGTGTGTGTGTGGGTGGGGGGGGGGGGGGGGGGGGGGCCCGGGGGGATGTGAAAATGAAAAGTAAATCAAGGTCAAAGAAAAAACTTTTTTAGTTTAAATCAATAAATTCAAAAAAAAGTTTTTTCACAAGAAAAGCTTTTTTTACATTGGTTACATGGTTATTTAAAAACACAATTTAAATCATAAAATAAAGGTCATATTGAGGTCAAAATAATAACAATAATAAAATAAAATTGAAAAAAAATAATCTGTAGTGAAATAAACAATGGGTAATGAAATAAAATTTATAAATGCATTATCTTTTGAAAAGGCCCACATAAGCATAAGGCTCGTGTGTGGGCAATTACCGGACATATTAAAAAATTTGTTCATAATAACAAATGATGGCTAGAGAAATTTTACTTTATTTTAAAATTTAAGAAGAAAAACAGTATGTGCAAGGGCAAATGTGAATGGTTACCCTAATCCTTAATTTTTAATTAAACATTTTAAAGCCTACCCTGAAAACTCATGGGTTAAAAAGGGTTCCCTAAAGCTAGAGACCAAAAAAACATAGATTTAAAAAAATAAACTTAAAAAACTAAACAAATTCCTGCAAATAAAAAAGGTTAAAACTTTTGGGCATTCTGATTACTTTTAATCCTTTTTCGGGAGCCCCTCTTTAATTTTTTTTAAAAAAGTTTTAGAAAAAAGGGAAGAGAACAATTTTCAGGTAAGGCATTATAAAATTGGGGGCCCCCAAGAAAGGAGATAGCCCTTTGACCCAGGCTGGTTTTTCCTAGGCAGGAAAAATCCTCCCGGGGTTTGAAAGTCTGTGTTTATTTACGTGTGGGGATAGAGGTTTTGTTGAAATTTTTAAATTTTTAAATTTATGAAAAAAAGTAGTATATTTCTAACATATAACTGTCTAATGTCAAGAAATTTTGCTTGTTTAAAGGTTTTTTGGGGAAGAAAAATCTTTTGGCTTTTTTTACAGGTTTTTAGGGCAAATTTTTTTGAAAATTAACAGGGGGTTAGAATACTTTTTTGCACACCACCCCTTTCCAAAAATGCCAATTAAAGGCAAGACGGAGAAAATGCAAAATAGTTTGGTTCAAAAGAACTTGAGTTCAAAAATTTTTTCTTAATCTGTAAAAAAACATACATTAGTTTTTTTGTTTTATTACATAGGTAAGTTATGATCTTTCCCTTTTTAATGAAGACGTTTTTTTAGCCCCAAAGGGTATTTAGTCATACTAACTTTTTTAAAATCTCATAAAAAAAACTACTTTGGGAAATTAGTATCTTGGTGGGCCCCTATAAAAAAACAAGGAAAGAATGAATTTTGTATTGGGGGTTCACTTTTTTAGGTTGAGAACAGGGGTGGGGAGAAGGTTATATGGGAGGGTCTTTATTTTTCATTTAGGTCAGAAAAATTTTTAATTTGGGCCTTTTGAAAGGGGGTTATTTATCACCTGGTTTGTTTAGTTTTTTTAACCCTCATTCCAGGTTTTTCATTGATAGTATGTTTACGGTGTCATCAGCATATGTATGATAGTTCCCTTAAAATTTCCCGATTTCATAGATCGTTTTATAATAGTAAACAGTATTGGTCCAAGGACAGTACCCTGTGGAACCCAATTTAAAATGATTTATAGTCCTGTAATGATTTCCTACTTTTACCCTTTTTTTTCTATTGTTTAAGAAACTACGAAAAAAGTCCAGCGCAATCCCCGAATTCCTGATTTTTTTTCCCTTTTGGGTTTTTAAGTATTTTGTGGTTTTACCGTGCAAAAGGGTTTACTCAAGTCTAGAAAAAAGTATAGTTTTTTTTTATTTGGGCCATGATTCATAGATTGTGTTTGGTTTTCTTTTATAAATAGCATTATCAGTATCAGGCCACTTCTGAAAAACCAAAATGAAATTTGGGGAAATTAGATTTTATTTATTCATGAATTCCATAAGCCTCTTTTTCAAACATTTTTTTTAACCAATTTTTAAAAATGATTTTAAGGAAATGGAAGAAGTGTTAGTATTATTTTTTTGTGAAGTTCAACCCGTCGGCCCAAAAACCTGGCCAATTTTAAATTTTTCCGGGTTTTCGATATGGGTTACTATCACCCCTTTTTTCCAAAATTTTCTCCCCGAAATTATTTTTTGGGAAATAAAAAAATGAATGTGTGGCCCTGTAAAACAGACCACCCCACTCAAACACCAAAAATTTTAAACCCAAAAGGGGTTTATTAAAAATTTTAAATTTGATATCAAATAAATGAAACTTTTTTTTACTGATACAAAACATGTAACAAATCAATCCCAAGTGATCATTTTTTTCCTCCCCTTCCCCAAATCACCCAGAGATTTATGGGCCCCTTGGGTTGGCCCCTAAAAAAGGGATTAAAACGGTTTATAAAATTTGAACTAAATTTTGTATTATCACCTGAATAATTAAAGGGGGTTGCCAGTTTTTAATTTTCAACGTTGTTTTATTTATTTGGAGAAAGGGCACGTCAACCCTTAGGGCATAAATCACAAAAACCTGATTTTGAAAATTTGTTTTGGGTTTTTGTAGTAAAGGGAGATCGTAGTATTGTTTTTCATGGGTATCCAAAGGGGGGGAGGGGGGGGGTTTTGGGGTTGAAGCCCCCCCCCTTGGGGGCCCCCCCCAAAAAAAAAAAAACGAGTTTTTTGATCGATTTAAGAAAAATATAAAGGGGGGAGCAACCTAACTATGATTTTTACAAGGTAATTTTCAATTTTCTTACAAAGCGGGCTTTTTTACAATAAGAAATTTTATGATTCGCATAGCCCCTTTTGGTAGGGATTTTACTCTACAACGTGTTTAGAGGCGTTGAAAAATGGGCCCAAAAACAGAAAAAAAATTTGAAAAGGCCTCCCCCGGCTGGGGCTTCGCACCAGACCCCTCCCTGTTTTGGGAGATTGACAAAACCCCCGGGGGTTTTTTTCGAAAACCCCAACCCCCGGAGGGCCCCCTTTGAATTTTTTTTTTGGGATTTGCATTTTCAAGCCTCTAAACACTTTTTAGGTCAAAATTTTAAAAACCTAAAGTGTATGCGAATCATAAAATTTCCCTTTTTTGCGAAATCTGGGCTTTTTTAAGTAATTGTAATTACCTATGTAAATATCATAGTTGTTTGCTCCCTCCTTATATTTTTTTCTTCCCCCCCCTCGGCCCCCTTGGACATTCCTGGGTACACCACTAGTGTTCTTTTTTCATTAGCACTTTGTTGCTATTTTTATAGTCAATACAAAAAATTTAGGCCCACATCAAGATACTATGGAAAGAAATTTCAAGTGACAAAAAAAATTAACTAAAAGTACAATAAATTAAAGTTCCAATACCCAACCACGCACACAAGTCACGACTTTTAAAAACTTGGAAAATTTTGGGATTTAAATTTTAAAAGGGTGTAATATTTTTTGTATTCGAAAGCAAATTTTTATTTTCCAAAATTTTTCCTTTAGTAGGTATCATGTTTTTTATAAAGTTTAAATAAGTTAATTTTATTTTTTAATAGATTTTTTCCAATTTTTTTGCGATATGACAATTGGGGGACTAAGTAGTTCCAGCTGAACTGCAGGAAAAACAGCATTACGCAGATATAAAATTTATTTTTATATAAACACATTTGTAACCCTTTGTTTTTTATATTTTTACATTGTCGTCTGTTTGGTTTCCCGACGGTTTTATACTCTTTATTGTACTACTTTCTTACTGACAACTAAGATTCTCGTTTTATAGTCGAAAATTTTTATCGTAGTAAAATAGTAACCGTTTTAAAAAAATTTTCTTCGGGAAAATTTTATAACCTTTTCCGCCACAGGGGAACTCAGGTCCCCTTCAAAACCCTTTCCCCCAAAAATTTTTTTTCAAAAAAATGTTTAAAACAAGATAATAGCTAAAAATAGAGCAAGGGTTTTAAAGACCCAAAAATTTTCTTTTTGGAAATTGATTAAAATAATCTTAATAAAAATTTTTTAATGCCCATGACGGGCAAAAACTACAGAAAGGGGGGTGATCCCTTTTTTATGTCATCCGTTTTGGGTTTGGTTTGGATTGCATGGCACAATAAACCCCTATTCACCCAAAAAAAAAATGATGCGTGATTGGATAACCCCGTTAAAAAAAAAATAAAAACTTGTCAGGCATAGGTCGGAGCCCAGCTTTAAAACACCCATGCATGGCCCTTTAGAAAAAATTTTTAATACTATTGCCCAAAAGAAAAGGGTTTCTTTTGGGGGGGGGTGGGGGCAGCTGTGGACTAATTTTTTTGCGTTACCCCGTCGTTCTTGGGAAAAGGGACAAAAAAAACCAAGATTGGGTTTTCTTTTATGGCAATTAGGATTTTTTTCCCTTTCAAAAACGTTTTTACAATGCGGGTTTTAAATTTTTTCACCGTGAATTTTACCTTTAAAAAAAAAGTTTTTTGATTTTTTGGGTTTTAGTGCCCACAATGTTCACCATTTGTATTTGATTAATCGACCTTACTATCACACCCCAATAAAAAATATAACTACCAAATAGATGAATTTAAAGACGCCGTTTTCCAATGCTCATTTGGTTAAAAGCATCCGCCCCGACCGCCCGGACAGCGGGATACCGGCCCGGGGGTTTTTATTCCCAGTGGGGACAAATTTTAAAAGCCCCAAAATATTTTAAAATATTTCGTATTGATATCGTGTAAAATTAAAAACAGAAAGACTCCAAAAATGGAAAAACTATTTTACTTTTAATTTTTTTAAAAGGCCTTGCCCCCCAATTTTAGTCCCCAGTTTTTTTGTGACGGGGATTTTTCCCCGCTCCCCAAAAAGAAAACGCCCGGATGAACCGAATGATTTCGGGTTTTGACTCCAAAAAAGGAGTTTAAATTTTTTAAATTTAAATTCTTTGTCTGTTATAATTTGACACGTATCATATACTAGGCTAAAAAAGATGCGTTCCGTTACATGCTATAAAGTAATATGTTTTCACATCATGTGCGAGGCGTAATCCTAATATGAACTGATGACCATTGCAGGTCATACTATAATTTAGCATTTTCCATCGAATTTATATCGTATGCACGATTATGATTATGCTGTGTACGTTTCTTATTGGGCTCAGTGTGAAAAATAAAATGGTTGATTCAAGCTTAACAGCTTACACAAATAACATAATGTCTTACTGTTGCCGTGTTCATAGCAAACAGTAAACATGTATTATGCAATGAGTGGTGTTCTGCATTAGCTGAACAGTTTTACTCTGTGGCCAATGAAATTGTTATATAGAACATAAAATAACCATCCTGTCACTCAAAAAGTCGTATCGCCAGAGTGCGCCACTTGCGGGGGCTGAAAAGGCCTAAAATAGCGGCAAAAACATGCATTCGTAGTTCAGTATTTTTAGCGGAAAACTACACATACGATTTTGATAATTTTTTTTTTTTTTTGAAGATAAATGTTGAAATTAGAACTTATGTTTTGTACTTTTTCCATAAATTTTTTTGTAATTTTTTTATAAAGCTCTAAAGTGAAGGTAAATTTTCAAAATATTGACTAAGTTCGAAATTTTTTTTTAAGCCCATATTATATTCAATTTCGAAAATCGACAAAACATAAGCCCTAGTAAATTTTATTGTGAATAGAATAAAAAAAAAATTATGCCGATATGCAGTTGTGGGCCGAGTTCTAACTGAAATGCTGGGACACTGCATCGCACCGATATTATAGCTACTCCTGTGCAACCTTAAGTCCCGCCGCGTTGTTGGATGAGCGTAATTAGAGGACCTGGATCTTTTTAATTACAGAAAATAAAGCGGCGTTAAGCGTAATTGGTGGGATTGGTTGCCAAGATTTATGCGGATTTTTTTGTTGTTCTGTGAAAAAATCATTACTTAATTGAAGATTTTTTTAAAAAATTTAAATTTTAAAATTTAAAAAAAAAATAAACTCTTTTTTTAATTTTTTTAATTAATCGTCGTTTAAAAAAGAAAAAAATCGTAAAATTTTGATTTTCATAAGAATAATTATTCGATGGTGCTCAAATTTCATACGAATATATTAATTTATAAAATTAAGATTCTGTGAAAATATCATTACAATCAGGATAAAGCATGTAGGTGTTATAAGTCAAAGAATTGTTTTTTAAAAAAAAGAAAAACCCGGGAAACTTTCGATTTTCTTGTGAAATAATTTTTCGATTACGCTCAAATTTCATACGTATACCTTAATTCATAAAATTAAGGTTCTGTGAAAAAATCATTAAAATCCGACAAAGCATGTAGGTGTTATAAGTCGAAGAAATTTTCAAAAAATCGAAAAAAATCGTAAAAATTTCGATTTTCATCAGAAATAATTTTTCGATTGCTCTAAAAAACGTGGGAGTTTTTTTTCGTTCAGAGATTTCGAAGGGCTCCATAAAATTTCATTGCAATCGGATTATCGGTTTAGCCGGAATCGTGCAACAGACACACAAAATACAAAAAGAAAAAAAAAAAAAAACATTCCGGATTTTTTTCTCCAGTGTAGTGAAATGGAATCTTCGCTTCGCTCGCTACGCTCGGTATGCTCATCCAATTAAGTTAGGTTATGGTGTCCATCTACCAAAATGAAACTGGAATATCACGCGTAAATGTACTGGAATATGCCTAGCTTATGTAAAATACTTGCATAGAAATGATTAAACCCAATTAAACCACCTTCAAGCTACAATGGAAAGTTGGCCCTAGTTATTCAGAATTTTTTTGTTATGATGTTTGTTGTCGAGTTTCTAAGGCCACAAAGCGTAGTATGCGTATAGTTTAAATCCGAGTTTTCACGGACCAATCCAAGCCCGTCCTTTTGCCGGCCTCAACCAATCACATAGCCGTATTTATTCTCAAAGAAAAATATTCGTGGGG
>JAMZAV010016337.1:0-23892 GCA_024449915.1 Sweltsa coloradensis | reverse complement strand
TTGTTAAAATAAATCTGTTTTCTCTCAGTCAGTCCAAAGAAAAACAGTTGAAAATTAATGTCACAAAAGCACAACACCCTACGTTGAATGGTGTGCCCTGGCGAATTGAAGTTTGAAATTATTTTGAGGTGGCTATATTGGCCGTGTACCGGATCAGAAAAATTTGGAAAAAATATTTTTGATTTTCTAAAATAGCCATGTTTCAAAGCCATTCACTATATTTTGACTTAGTAGCATATTTTGGAAAATAGAAAAACGTGGTGGAATAGCCTTAAGGAAATACTATACAAACAAACTAACAAACAAACTATAGTTGTATGTGGCACGATAGAAACAACTGCGGCTCCTTCCCGCACTTGTGCTTGGAGTGGCGATTCAACGATGTAACAAGTCTGAATTTTTTGGGAGTTTTACTCCCTTAAACTAATGGCAAGCTCTGGGTCGTCGTCGGGGAACTTTCCCCTTCCCTTTGACTACCTTCCCGACGGCGACGACAATGACAACACGGACGGATGATGACACAGACGGAGACGACCACTACGTGGGGGAACCCCTGCCCTCCCCATACACTTGTGGCTGGTTCTGACCAGCACAGGCCTGTCCACCCTTTGTCCCCCCGCGTCACCCCTTACGTCCCTCCCTTTGTCTCGATTAGCCAAAGTGCATAAATATGAGACCTTAAGCAATATCCAATCAAATCACTAAGTAGAGAGCATTTACTGATGTTAAGTTCCATGAAGTTAATTTTACACCAAATATAGATTGTGCTAAGGTCCTATTGAATGGGTTTTGCGTCTTCAGTGTTACATATTGGACGGTATATTGTTCGAGTCATCGGCATGCATGGCAATTTGAGACGTTAGTGCTGATAGGAGGTCGAGCATAAATATTGTAAAAAGAAGATGACCCAAAACCGAGCCTTGAGGCACGCCAGATGTTACACTTTTACACTTAACTTTACACATTACACAGTTTATTGCAACATAAATTGTATTACATAATTTAAAAATAAAAATGTGAAGAAGCCTCATACATAACTTTTTCGAGGTTACAAAAATAATAGATGCTACAAAACGCTATAAAAGGCAATTGAAAACGCTATTTACAGTTACCCCTACATAGAATGTATTAATATCAAGGTTGTTTATTAATGCTAGGAGTTAGAACAACGATTCAGGGGTGATATTGAAACAAAGGAGAAAACATACTTAATGTTCAGCGTGTTGACAGCTTTTATAGCTGGGCCTAACCTATGTACTAGTTTTTTTCAATAAATTTTTCCAACATTTCTACCATACTTTTTTGGAAATTTTCCCAAGTTTCTAACTCTGCTTTCCGCCTATCTTTCTCTTCCTTCCTCTCCGCCGCTGCAATCTTCCTTTCTTCCAGAAGATATTTCAGATATGGGTCTTCTTTGCCCTCTTGGGCTCCAGGATGGGAGCCGCTTCACGGTTTTCAGCGCGTTTGCGTGATGGTGGAGTATTGGTATTACCCAAACCGGAACTCTTTTACAATTAAAATGGACCTGTTCCTGATGTCCACAGTGGGTTCAAGAACCATATGTTGAAAATAGCTCAGGCTTGTTGGAATGCTTTGAAGAATAATAAGCTGCGTCGTGTGATGCCCTGTCCTTCACTGAAGGTGCGACCCCCTTTTTCCGTACTTTCTCGTCGTGAGGAGGTTGTGTTGGCGCGAACACGAATAGGGCACACACACCTCACCCATGTCTACCTTTTTACCAGAGTTAAGATTGCTCGTATTTGCGACACGTGTAATGTGTTGCTATCCGTTCATCATTTGTTGATTGACTGCTCTACTCCAAGTATGTTGGTGTGAGACTCTGAATTTAAGTCTGTAATATGAAGAACTCGCAACCTTCTCGTGGTTTGGCGCGTGATTAGGGGAGTTTTCTCCCTGAAACTAATGGCGAGCTCTGGGTCGTCGTCGGGGAACTCTCCCCTTTCCTTTGACTACCCTCCCGACGGCGACGACAATGACAACACGGACGGATGATGATACAAGACGGAGACGACCACGACGTGGGGGAACCCCTGCCCTCCCCATACGCTTGTGGCTGGTTCTGACCAGCACAGGCCTGTCCACCCCTTGTCCCCCCGCGTCATCCCTTACTTCCCTCCCTTCGTTTTGATTAGCCAAGTTGCATAAATATGAGACGTTAAGCAATATCCAATCAATTATTGGGTTGACCTAAACTTATTTTAGTTTACTGTGGTCAACCTGCTCTCTCCTGGCGGAGGGACCAAGTGCTGGAGGTCTGCTCCGGATCCCAGAGCCCGACCAGTGGGAAACCTGATCGTGCTACTGGAAGCCTTTACTCGCCTCCTTCCAGGGTCCGACCCATCCCCATTACAGTTTTGGGTACTGCCCTGACCGAGAGCCTTATGGATAGGATTTTGGAGTCATAGGAACCAAAGAGCACACGACTCGCGTAAGTTGTAAGGTTACCTAAGCAATGTGCCCTACGCACCGTCGCGCCCAACCACCTTGGGCCAAAGACCAAAGAGTCAATGGTCACAACAACGTATTTAAAACCATTCACTTCTGGCAAACAAGCTAGATCACCCCGATTTGTATCATGGGCTGTTTTACGATGCCAACCGGTTGTAATTCTGCTGGTATCTTTAATTTAGCGCTTCCACAATTCACGAATTGGCAGGAAGGACACTCGGCTATGTACTAGGCTACGTCATGTGAAAAGCTAAAGCAATAAAGTCTGGTACTAATTATTTTGAAAGTCGCGATTCGGCCCCGATGAGCATACCATGCTTTTGCTTGTAAACTAGTGTCATGTCCTTCGTGGACCACTCTGATTTCACCACTCACTTGCATAAAGTTTGAAATACATTAGCCTTCCATCTACGTAGGTGAAAGGTCGACACTGACGTTTGAAATTAGTTTAGTCACATCCGGTCTTTCTTTCTTGAACGGAAACACTTTTGATGTCAAATACATAACCACATTGTCTAAATCGAGTTTATGACGTATGAATGCATTTGGGGGTGAATAATCGGACATTTTCCAAGAATACCATGAAGGCTCTTCCAGGAACTAATCTACTTCATTGTAGGGCTACATCACAACGTAAGATACATGGGGTACACTCACCGTCGGCCTGGTCTCCCCTAGTACGAGGATTTTAAACATTCTTGAATGTAGTCATACAGAGGAATGCTGCATAAAGGCTTTATGGGTCATTCTAAAACTAAAGGATATAGTATGTATAGTTCCAAGTTTTTTAGTTGTAGCATATTAGTTTCTCGGTTCCACTTTGAACCTCCTCTGCAGTGAACGTGTACACTCGTCCAGTTCTGGTCTGTGTAAGAATACTTCATTCATGTACTGTCAAGATGTCAGCTGGAGATGGGTAGGTAATTACAGGACTAGGGCCATGCTCAGCTTACGTTGTTGGTCTTCTGAGTCAGTGACCAGAACACAAGCCAAAAATACACTTCCCTTCCGGTGTGACGAACGGAGCCAAAACTGCACTTCCATGCGGTGTCGGCAATTCTGAGCTTATTTCTGGAGTGATGAATTGTGATTATGTTTTTTATCTTAGCCATTTTATCTTCGTCTACAGTGTTGTTTGATGAGTATAGCGAGAATTCTTCTACTAAAGGTGCCGATCATCTGTCATTGCATTATCTAAAACATCTTCATCTTCATAGTCCTCGGCAATTTGTGGTGGCTGTTCAAGTATTTGGAATGCATCCACCCGGTTGAATGCATTCTCCAATTGCCGGTCTCGTTCTCTGTAGGTCTCCATAGGTTCGTTCGTCTGTGTACATTAAGTGTTACACTTTACACTAGTGTAAGCGAATATCTACACTGGTCCGTTTTTCTGTGTCCGTGTAAGCAGTGTAAAATACACGTCGGCGTTTTCTGTACAGTTAGTGTAAACACTAGTGTAGACAGTGTAGGATATTTTTACACGGCCTATTTTGGTCGTGTAAAGAATTTACACCGACATTGCGCGCCATAAAACGATAAACATGGAGGCCGAGACTGCAAGTAATTGTTGTAAGGGATGAGAATAGGGTCCCTTTTAAAGAAAGAGGACTCTTACCTTTTTACAATGGGAGGTAATTACATTTTACATTCAAGTACATTTCGTAACAGAAATGTGGACGTTTTTTTGTGTACGTCCGTGTACGTTACACTAACCTACTACTTCCGTTAAAAGTAACTATTTCCGTTTTACACTTGTCAGTGTAAAATTCGACTAGTGTAAGTCAGTGTTACACCAAATAAACACAGCCGAACGAACCTCATGTGTTGACTAGTTTTCTTTAGTCGTTGTTCTCTTGCCAGGAATGCCTCTCGTGCTGTATCGAATTCTTTGATGAGTTCTCGCTCTTGGCGATATTTCAAATATTGAAGGAGGAAACAGTAATAGATGTTCTCATGATCTGTTGCTGCTATGAAGAATGGGACTCATACAACTAGTGGTATGTTTCTGACAACCATCTTTGTATTGTTCTGGAGCTTGATGAACGCCTTTCGTGTGCCACTTTCGATTTGCGCTTCGTATGCGTCATCGTTAATACCCTCCTCACTTTCGTCTTGCTTCTTGGGATAGTGAGGCTCGAAGACATTGCAAATTCAACCAAGCTCATGTTATTGAAGTCATAATCGGGATGTTTGTCTGGTCTATGCTCGTATCGGTCAAAGATGTTTTTAGCATATCCTGAGTCATGTCCTCGTTTGTCGAATTGAAGCATTCTATATCGTTCCTCAGGCTTCCGTGTGATCAAAAAGAATATGCATTTTCTCGAGCTGTCTCTCATATTCAGATGTGCTAGACGAAAGACACATTCACATGCTGATACTTGTCGCTCTTTCAGTATTTTCATACATATCTTGAAGAGCTTACTTCTCACTCCTGTTCAAAAGGTAGTTTTTATGTAGTTCTCCAAAAACTCTCCCATACCATTAAGAACCAGAAGTACCATGGATAGTGTTGGGTAATGCGCACCCGATAATACTTAAGTTCCTTCAATCGCTCTGATTGCCTCTCCCGTCAAGCACAACCTCTCGCCATCAAATTTCCATCTCGCAACCTTCTCGTGGTTTGGCCCGTGATTAGGGGAGTTTCTCTCCCTGAAACTAATGGCGAGCTCTGGGTCGTCGTCGGGGAACTTTCCCCTTTCCTTTGACTCCCTCGGCGACGACAACGACAACACGGACGGATGATGACACAGTCGGAGAGTACCACGGCGTGGGGGAACCCCTGTCCTCCCCATACGGTTGTGGCTGGTTCTGACCAGCACAGACCTGTCCACCCCTTGTCCCCCCACGTCATCCCTTACGTCCCTCCCTTCGTCTCGATTACATAAGTTGCATAAATATGAGACGTTAAGCAATATCCAATCAATCAACAACAACAAACAATATCGTATCGTCTCGATGAACCTTCATGCACACATAAAATCACCCAACCAATTAGTTAATTACACATCTTTGTTAACTCCTAACTGTTACGTCGGGATGTTAGGTGAACAAACGTAGTCGCAACATAAGGTCTTCTTTCACTTATTTATTATGCACACACAATTATTACACCAAGTCGCGCCAACGCCGATCAACGCCCGCCATTCTCACTCACCCTCTCTGCTTCCTCCCTCTCCCTGGCGGCAGAGGTTGGTAGCCCACCAACATTCGAACATACAATGGTTCTTACATTCGGCCATACTGACATTGAATTGTCCTCAATTCCATTTACCATTTATTTTCTATAACAAACTACTAGTACTACTAATCAATTATTGGGAAACATTTCTAAGCTACTGAGGGTTACTACAATCTTCTAGGCTACAAGTGAACACTAAGCATTTCAGACAATCTTTTAGGTATTGCGGTTTTAGTGCTTTCCGCTTCGGCTGACTTATATCTAATGTTATCTCCTCAGTTTCTTCAACCTTGTCATCTTCTTCTCCTATGCCTGAGAGCTGACATAGCTTGCTCTTCCTCTACACCATCTTCTTCTACGTCTTCCCATCTTCAACGCCTTTCTCTTCGTCGTCTCCGTTTTTCCGTTTTCTGTGTATTCATGTACATTAGCTGGCCTTTTTAAATCTGAAATAGCCCGCGTCTTCTTTCGAACCAGCAAAACTGGGCTCGCATAAGGAGACTTCGTTTCGCTTACAATGCCGTTCGCCTTCCAATCCGAAACGATCTTCCGGATCTCCCCATGTTCAGTCGCCGCGCACCTGTAGGGTTTTGTAAAGACAGGTCTGCTACCAGGTACTTCAGTGATTGACATCTCCGCCAAGTTCGTACAGCCCAACTCCTCAAGTGAGCTGGCAAAACAGTCCCGATACTTGTTCGACAAATCAAGTAGTTGTTTTTCTCTCACCTGGTCAAGGCCTACATCTTTATCTAACTTGATGTCCCCTCGCCGTAAATACCTGCTGACAGGTCCCTCGTTGATTTGAGGATCCACCTCTGCCATGTAGTCGACCTCTTCTATGACATCTACTGGTTCAGCTATCGGTTGAGGGTCGATCTCCGCCACGCCGCTGACCTCTTCTACGACATCCACTGGTTCAGCTCTCCCCAAACAGTGGCCGCGTCCCAGAACAACCTTTTGCCGACTTGAATTAACAATCGGTAGTACTGCCTCTCCATCGTGGAGCTGGAACAACTAAGAATCTAACATAATGGTGCCATTCGAAGCATTCGTATCTTTACAAAATACATTAACAAAATTTACAGTGTGAGGTACTAGGGATACCTCCTCTCGTACCAACATGCGCATTTTTGGTGCCATGTTTTAGATTTTGAGACCGCTAAATGGATCCTGGTGGTTGTAACCAAAGACTAGCGAGTCATTTAGCTTTATAAACGCAATGTCGGGCAAGTCCAGGAAAGTGCGCCCTATTATAACCTCTATGCTTTGAGCGGCATCCGGCACCACAAGTAATACAATCTTGGTACCAATGACACCCTCAATAGCAAGGTCAGTTGTGACATCGCCGATTGCGTTCACGACTGAACCCTCTCCTCCTCCGAAGCCATGCAGGATAGTCGTCGACTTGTCAATCCTTAGGCCACTTCTTATGGCCGCCGTTGCTTGTATTGTGCAGCTGGAGCTATCACAGTCCACCAGTCCACTATAGAGGTCTCCGTTTATAACGACCTCCTTTAAATATTTTTGTGGGCCTGCTCCTGGCCCAGCCACCTGCAATATGTTATCAGTTGGTTACGATCCTACTGGTAAGACAGCGACAGTGCAATTACGTGACACATGACCCTCCTGTTTACATTTATAGCACATCAGCGCGCGTCGGGGCTCCGAACATTTCCGCGACAAGTGTCCAAACTTACCACAATTGTAGCATTTCGGGTCACCATTTGCATCTCGGACAGATGGGGGTCTTGCAGCTCGAACATCTTGTGTGAACTGAGGCCTATCAGTTCTGGCTGGCGCCTGGACCTTCGACGTTCCTGCCCGATCGCGAATGCGGTCCTCCCTCTCCACATCTATCTCCCCAAACGCCTTCAAGTCAGCAAACAAATCGTCTAAGTTGTGGTTCCTCCTTGGCGTGAGCATGGAACACATTTGTTGAGACCACAAACCCACAACTATTTGATGTTTAGTGTCATCAAAATCCAAGTTTAGCTCCCTGCAGTATCGTGCCTTCTCGTGAAAGTAGGAGGCGGCACTGTCACCTTTTTGCTGGGTCCGGGCCTGCATCCGCTTACACAGTTCGGGCAAACTGACCCGCCCGATGAAAGTTCTTTTAAAAGATTCTTCGAACTCGGCCCAATCCTGGAACCTGGTCTGCCGTGCAGCGACCCAGTGTTGAGCGGCTCCAACTAGATGGCTCATCGCTGATTCAAGTTTTGTGTCGTCATCCCAGTGGTGCATAGCGGCAGCCGATTGGTGATTTCGGAGCCATTCTTCCGCCTTCGTTCCAGACCCTTCGCCATCAAAATCTGAAACAGCCTTAACAAAATCCGGAATGGAACGGTAGTTGGTTGGTATATTTTGCTGTGGCGCCATGTTTCGCATCATCAGCTCCATCATTTGGTCCCGCTCCCTTTTCTGCTCTATT
Organism: Sweltsa coloradensis; assembly: GCA_024449915.1. Classification (NCBI taxonomy): domain Eukaryota; kingdom Metazoa; phylum Arthropoda; class Insecta; order Plecoptera; family Chloroperlidae; genus Sweltsa; species Sweltsa coloradensis. The sequence goes on along the minus strand of JAMZAV010016337.1, from coordinate 15,817 downwards.
ACCAATTGTAGCAACTGGCGAGTTCTAGGCTCACCCAGTTGGTCAGGGCCTCTGTCTAGGCCCACGCCTTCTGCCTGTCCATTGTTGAAAAATGGCCTAATGCCGGCGCCCACGCCTGCCCCATATGCATGCCTACCATTATACTGCGTGCCAACACCCATGCCGTTTCCTTGGAGATCTCCATGGGGTTGCCGCCAATTGCCGGCACCCGCGCCGTTCACTTGAGGATCTCCATAGGGTTGCCGCCAATTGCCGGCACCCGCGCCATTGCCCTGAACGTTCCGCTCACCCTGCTGCTGTGGTTGGGCTTGGTTTGCACCAGCATCACCAGCAGCAGGTGGCTCGTTTACAATATAATTATATCTAATCATAATATTATAGTTCAATGGTCCAGAGTAGGGCCTAGCCTACACTAAAAACAATAATACACCACACAGACAATTTTTGTTCGACAACAACAACAACAACAACAACAACAACAACGATATAACTGAAAACCAAATAACGTTCTGACTTGTACACTGTTGCCCACGACAAATTACAAAATGTCAAAACAAAATGGCTTGTACAATGTCGCCAACGAAATAAAAACAAAAGTCACCAGGTTCCTCCTGGTGTACGAGTACCTCCGATAGCGTTGTAGTGTGTTCAGATTTGATAATCACTTTATTAATTAGTTATAAATCAAGTTCAACAACAGTACAAACCGTCTGCTCTGACTGACGCCATTCCAAGTCTCTATCCAAATCCCTGTGCTCGATGATGCCAACCTTATGCATCTCACACTCCCTAGGCTGTTGCCAACTGTTACATATTATTACTTAACTCATTACAAGAGCCATGACACAAAAGTGCCCGGTTTCTGTGCTGGGATTTTTGTTCATTGTTTTCATCAAATTATTCAAAAGTTCATGTAGCATACAATCTAAATTTGTACCATTTGAGTTTAAACTCCAATTTTTACTTACGAGAGTTTCTATGAATTTTAGTTCATTCTCCCCATCACAGAATGTTTTGTTCTAGTTTCGCAAGCTAATTTCTTTTCTGTTATTCTGTGTTTTGAGCCTATGTTATGTGCTCTACTATCTAATACACAAATGCCAATCATGCAGTGGTCCAACAAAGTTTCGTTCAGTATATTAACTTCTACGCAATTACTAAGCTATGTATACGTTATTACATAATCAATTGTCGTCCCTGTGAAGGATTATTATTATTGGAGGTTGTGTATCACTTTCTATCACCTCACTTTCATGACTATTTTTTTACAATTTTTGTGAGCTGGTCTGTTCTCACACCTGGATAGTATTTTACTTTCCACTCTACCCCTATCTGTTTACTTATCTTACCAACATTATAGAGCATAGAGTCGCCCATGACCAATTACTGTTTTTTTAGGACTTTTCTTTTTTCAGTTACAGGTTGATTACCTGTACTAGTACCTGTGGCGTCAGCCGCCGAGTGATAATAATTATTACTATGAGTTTTAGCTAGAAACCGGTCGAAAACGCGACTTGTAGCAGAACGGGACTGAAGTAAGATTTTATTAGATTCCGTAGGTGTACATAATAATTAGTGTTGCAAATGCATATGTGTGTTTAATTCGTTTTTAGCCATGACTGTGTGTTGTGTTTTTGGGTGTAGCAACCGATCAGCAACACGTGCTGTCTGGTCGCTGTGACCAAGATAAGCTTTCATAAATTCACAAACCGTGACTGATCGGCCGTACGACCATTGAGTGTAGAACATGTATATATATGTTTAGACGAGTGAGCGAAGTGAATGAAGATTTATAAGGCCACTTGATCGGGTCTTCGTCGTGACTGTGTCTGTTAAATGTCTGTCTGTCCAGTCCCATACGGCCGAACGCCCAAATAGATTGAGCTGAAATTGTAAACAGATATCCGTGACCAGGTAACTGAGAACTGCTAGCAAAATATGAAATATCCGTTGCAATTTAAACCTACAAGAAATAATAATTCGAAAAATATGCTTGAAATGTGTGGTTTCATTTTAACAACAATGCTTTTGTTCTTGAAGAAGTCATTTTTATCGAATAATTTTTTGTCAGACCGTGATTGTACGCAGTGACCAGGGTGTATGGAATTTTGCACGCTAAAGGTACCTCAAATTCCGGTGGGAGATTGGGTTAACCTTGCAATCTTTATTCGTATTTCGTACTGGCTATGTTTTTCATAGTTTTGTCACAGTTGATGTAGACTAAACTGTGTTATATGCATTTCAAAACACTATTAATAATTTTTTAAATACAATCCATACACTACAAAATCTTTTCCGACCAGGGGATTGAACCCAGGTTTCCCACATTCTGGGTATAAGGGCGCCTTAGGCAACTAGACTAGGGAAACGCCAAAGCCGTTGATATACGGGTGAGTTACCAAGTGTATGAATACCCGGTATCGTTCCCTATACTGTCTACATCCAGCCTTAGGTATTGTATTGTATTGTATTTTATTTGCAGCTGTTAAATTACATTTGTGAATGTCATAAGTACGAGCATCGTAACATAAGCTGTCAGTTTTCTTAAAGGGGCTAAAAACCGTAAAAACTATTTTTTACCACGTGATCTATAGCACAATACTACACTTAAATGACCGTTTAAAAAATTATATCTTGTAACTGTGATTTAACACGAATTTTTTATTTTTTTGATCCAGAAACTGGCGAAAATTGGTGTTTTAGAAAATTTCCTAAATCGGCTTTAACCTGCTTCTTTTTTGGTCCACATAGATACTAGAGCATAGTACCAATCTAAAATGCCCCTTTATAACATCGTGTCTTGAAACTGTGTCCAAATATACCCTCAAACACGCAAAAATATGCATTCCAAAACCACACCCCTTCTTGGTAATCAGCATATTTTGACCGAACTACTTGCCCAAATAACAAAACAAAATATAGAGAATTTACAGAAAAGGCTGTCGAGTACGTCAATAATGGCCACTATTTTTTTGGATCAAAATCCTCCAAGGTCACGTGGCATAAAGATCGTCCCCATGTTATTTCTTATGGGAGATTTTTGCCGATGGGACCTAGCTCGAAAAATGTCATGTTTTACAATATTTGGGAGGTCATGGTGGCCCCAATAATTTTTCTGTTAATTGCTAAATTCATTACAAGTTAGCCTGAATGAAATGTATTTTTTGAGTTTAGCGGTTAAATGCCCCTTTTAGGCTAATATATAAGCCAACGGTTTAGCCGAGCTCGTTTAACCGGTTCCCACTCGAACACCGAAGTTAAGCAGAATCGAGCGTGGTAAGGGCTAGAGTGGGTGAACGCTCTTTGCCCTGAAACTCGCCTATACTGCTGGTTAGAGCAGATGGAGGGTTCGAAAGCTAGTGAAACGGCTTCGTTCTCCTCGACTTCTGCTCGGCAGTCCGGGTTAGTGGAGGAACCTATATGACTGTCAAAGTTACACCGTCCTTTCGGATGGGACGTTAAGCCGTTGGTGCCCTTGGTACTTTTCGAAAGGAGTAGGCTACGTGCCGGTACCGGGTTTCCCCTCCTCCCTTCTGTTCATACTTCATCCTCATTTATCACCACTCATCGTCTCGATTAGCCAAAGTGCATAAATATGAGACGTTAAGCAATATCCATTATCCAATCAATCTCATTTTCTATATGATTATATAGTTTAGTTGCTAATACCTTTTTATTCCAAATGTGGATCTTGATTTCAACACCAGATCCATCGAATATATTTGCAATTGCTCTTTTCACTTGTGCCCACTTAAGTTTGTCTCTACCGCATCCAATCTTCGGCATCGCGACAGTGCTTATATTTTTTCCATGCACAACTTTTTAAGGTTCAAAGGCACTAGCACACGTTTTTTTTGTTTTTTAGGTTTTAGTTTGGGTTTGTCTTTTTTTGTTCTCTTCTTTGTTATCAGCTGGAACACGTATCTTCCGTCTTTTTCCAGGATAGCCACATCGCCGACTTTCTTATTCTGTTCTAGAAGGTTCTCTCTTCTCCCAAATTTCTTTAGAAATGTAGTTGCTATGCCGCCAGACATCAGCATATCTTCACCCAACGGAGAGCAATAACTTCAACTTTTAACTCCATTCCACATACAGCGTCTACAATGCAGAACTGTTTGCAATTCTACAAAGCCTCCTGTTTGCTCTAGATAATACGGACTCCAAATTCTTAGTGTGCACGGATTCTTTAAGTTCACTAGAGGCTATTTGCCAAATTTACACTACACACCCATTAATTAGTAAAATACACCTAATATTGTCGAAACTTGCTGCAAAACGAAAATCAATAGTTTTTTGTTGGGTGCCTGGTCATTCTGGTATTTTAGGAAATGATGCCGTCGACCAAAATGCCAAAGAAGCTGGTAACAAAACACAATTCCATTGCCATTTAGTTGTAACGCCTCATCTAAAAGCATTCTTTAAACCCAAACTTAAAGAAAAGTGGTGCGAAGAATGGCATATCATGTAAAATAATAAGCTTCGTGAAATAAAAGACGATGTAACACCCTGGATCTCTTCAAGGCGCTCTTCTCGACGCGAAGAGGTTGTTCTGACCCGTCTACGCATTGGACACACATCTCACTCAAGGATACCTTTTAAGAGGCGAAGATCCACCCCCATGTGAACAGTGTGGTGAGATTTACTGTTAAGCATATTTTAGTAGAATGTCCTCAACACATGGACAAGAGGAATGATTTTAGACCAAAACCTAATTTAAAAAAAAATTATCTGATGAATTTGAGAATATAACCAATGTTTTTAAATATGTGAAATCAACAAAGCTGTATAATAGAATTTAAAAAATAGCACATAACTCTAAAAGAGAATACGGGCACTAATAACCTTAGTGTAATGTGCCCTTAAACCCTAATAAATAACCAACTAGCTAGCTAACAAACAAGTTGGTTTTTATGATTTGGATAGAGCGGCTTCCTTTCATTTTTGATTTAGTAGCAGGACCGTCTAGGCCTGGTTTCTGATATTTTTCTCTCGTTGGTCTCTCTCTTTACGCTCTTATCATATCTTCCACTTTTAATTTCATTATATCCCATCCACTTTCCATCTTTTTGGTTTTCTGATGTTGTCTTCTTTTTCGTAAACTTGCCTTGATGTTTTCAATCTGGTTCATCAGAAACGAATTCTTTACCATTGTTTCGCATCTCATGTCTCTCACCACCACTTTTGCTTCTTCCACATTTTATCTCATGACCAAGTATGTACCTAAGTTCATGTCTCGGATGTCGTTGATATCGTCTTGTAGTTTTTTTATCACTTCATTCATATATCTTTACCCACTTTCATCTATTGCATTACATTCACATTAAACATCAAAAGAACATAACTTAAAACACCACACAGTGTCTTCGTAAGTTCATGAAATACAGTGATAACTCCGGTTGGCTGCGCACACTATCTTGAACGACACTGGGTCCAGGGTTCACGTGGACGTCTCCTGACAGAGCCAGTAGAAACATGACAACAGCGCAGGGGCCCACGGGCGCTCGCACATTGCGGGTTGTCCCCCTTTGCTGCTCACGGACCTCTGGCTGGATCGGTCTACGTTCGACTGAGAGGGGGTGGACCCACGCGGAGGGAGCACTATTCGTCAAAGCACTAAGACACAACGTAAGTGCCGAGATGCTACATTTTATCACAATTAAGTCACTTTTATTCTCACTATACGAGTATCTCGATGTAGTTTCACGGTATCGAGTATAACTGTTCTCACGTGACACTTCAAAACGTAGAACGGAGACTTTCAGTATGGAAATTAATAAAAATAGACGGAGCGGACTTGGCACACAACCTACACTCGCCGCCATCTTGACCTGGGAACTGGGCGTTAGCCTAACTACTAGCCTAGGTAGGCCTACCTAGGCCTACTACTAGGCCTACACCTGTCCTACACTGTGTCCTGTGCGTTGTTATATCTTGCCCTAGCCTAGGACTAGGTGCTCAAATGCACTAGAGCTTTGCTTAGGCCCCCAGGGCACAGGGCAAATGCACGGATGTTGTGTAGGCCTAGCCTAGCCTTTGGGACACAAAGCTTTAGAAACCCAAAGCTTTGGGCTTTGGGTGCCTTCCCTAGGCACGCTATAAATACCTAACCTAACATTACGAGATTGGCAATTCCGTCAAAAAAGTGTAGGCCTAGGGCCTAGAACACAACGAATAGACTACGTTGCCCAAATATTCCTTGATTAAATGTGTATTTCACCTCAAAAATGTTTAGGGGTTAGCCTCTAAAAAACTGAAATGTCTTGTACGTTCTTTCCGTGACCACGACAATAAGGAAGCAAGTTCCACAGGCCAGCAAAAACAGAAATGTGATTGCCTGAAAACATTTAGTATTGCGAGTTACTATTATCTAGCCCCCAAAAATTTCAAGAATTTTTGTCTACATATGAGTTAGAACCACCGGTAGGCCTACATATTGGTTCAATTTGATGGTTATAATTTAATTTTATGGTGCTATATGATCTTACCAAATTTTCAAGCTTCTGGATACACTGATCGAATTGTGTGACAAAGTCATTTAGGGAATCGTTAACCTAAATCGCTCTTATCGTTTGTTTTTTTTAGGGCTGTATACGATGCCTGCATCAGATGTGCATTGGACACCACAACCTCGCGCGCATCCCCTCAGGATTTTCAGCCTCGCAATTACGGCCATTTGTACAGCCGACCCATTACTCATCATCCCTACCACATGGATTATCCTGAAATATACTGTATTTTAATATCCCCTGGTTTGCCTGAAAACTCGGGAATTGAATTCAAATGACCGAGATTACCAAATTGAGGTGGATTTCTCTGTTCTTGCGAGGGAGGTAGGTTGCCTGCGCCCATCCGCTCCGGGACTACGGTGTAAACTCCTGGGCGCCGCGCAGACTCCGTCAGTTCGGGCGCCGAGGAGTGGCGCTCTGACCACCTGCACGCCGTTGCTTAGTCCTACCCTCGTTTCCACTTCATCGTCGGACGCCATGCTTCTGTTTTTTTTTCGATTTGCGATAATTGAGTGATGTGACTAGGTTTGACATCGAGCACAAAGTCACTCTATACTTAAGTTCCCTAGATCCCTGTTTTATGCTGTGCTATGCTGCCACCACCTCTCTGATGAGGGTCAGCGAGGAAAACCCATAACTCCACTAAGCTTTTCCATCGGTAGCGTGCCTCCCGAGTCGGCCACAACTGGGTGGGCAGAGGTGGGAGAATGGGAATAAAATCGATCGTTAATATACAAGGCAGTGGTATACAAGGAATACAGGTATACAAGGCAGTGACCAGCTGTAAACAGATCAGCTGACAGTAGCCACATAAGTAAACACATAAGTATGTGACACCTCCCTTTTTGTCTATTTTTGTCTATTCATGATTATTGATTTTACACTGATAGTATTTTCCGCGCACTTTGCTACGCACTTAGATGTTTACACAAATTATTATAGTTTGTAATTGGAATACTTTACGGATACTTTTTTGATGCGTTGGGGTCTTGGTGAACTGATTGCACGGGATTGGTTTTGCACCCAGTTCTTCAGGAATTTTTGATTTAGTATAGTGGGTGGAATCATGTAAGGAATTATTTTAGGATTGTCATTATCAGGTGGATCATTTTGAGAATTTACCATGGTAGGAATAGGGATGTCTGGGGCAATAGTAGGTGGTGGGTTAGAAGACTGTCGCAGGTCTCGTCTGTTGCGGCGATAAACAGCGTTCTCCCCAGTCGTCACGATGTAGGATCTCAGAGATGAATGAGGTTTTGAAACCCCACAGCTTTTTCCATGCTCCATCCTTATGCACCAGGATGCTTTCTCCCTCTTGCAGCTCGCATAATGGTTTGGAGTGCTGATCGTAGTATCTCTTCTGAATTTGTCGTCTTTCCAAGAGGTTCCGTCTGTTTCTTCAGTTCTTTTGTCGTCGGAAAATTAGGAGGCTTTGCTCAGTCGGTAATTTGGTGCGAATTTGTCTCCCCATGAGTATGTTATGAGACGAAAATGAACGGAGAGCTGTATCATTCTTAGTAATGTTCAAGGTAAGGAAAGGGCCCTAAAATCCGCATTGCGGATACCCCACCTCCTTGCCTTGCACCTAATCAATACTTTGGTAATATCTGCATTGCAGATACCTCACCTTCCGCCTAAAGGTGAAAGGTGAAGGGTCAAGGTTACAGGGGGTCTCAGAGATCAGTGCAGGGACCCGATCAATACCGTGGCAGTACCTGCAACACACACTTCCCACTCCCCTTGGCCACCTTTAAACGGACACACCTTCCCCGAACTTCCAGACTTTCCCGCCCGTACCCCTCGCTCTGGAACATACCAGAACTGACTCTCTGAGCATGGGAGTAGAGGGAAATTGAGGCAGCTGGAGCACCATATCGTGGATCCAAGTGGATCCAAGATGGCGGCGGTCACGTGACCGGAAATACGTCATCGCCGCCATCTTGTTTCCGTCCGCCATTTTGTCCGCCATTTTGAAATTCCTGTCGCCATTTTGTCCGCCATTTTTGTTCGAACGCCATTTTAGTTTTGCCACATCTTGGCCGCCATTTTAGGTCGACCGCCATTTTAGCTCTGCCGCCATTTTAGTTTCGTCGTCATCTTGCCGTGTCCTCGTCACCTTTTTTCAAATTTTCAAATATCGCGCCACTTTTTGGGCGTCCCGCGCGCTCCGCGCACTCTAGTAACCATTTTTGGTACTTTAAATTTTCACCGATATATTTTATTTTTAATTTCATATTATTTCCAATTGAAAGCGCCCTTTGAAAAAAAGTGTCAGATTACCCGTGTCTCGAACCATGATCAACTCGGGCACCTTGGATTACTAGCTCGCCGCGTTAACCGCGCGGCTTCCCGAGGACACATGCATGGCAAGGGATAATTGTTGATACTTATAATAGCTTCAGATAAACCACGCCTCCTCATGACGTCACACGGGCTATTAACTAATAGCTTCTGTTAAGTTTTTTTCACTTCGCGACCGTAGTATTCAATTAGCTATGAGTCTGTGGATCCGACCCACGTGATCTTAAACACCAATGAGCCTAAGCGTCACGGCCCGCGTTTTTTTTCAAATTTGGCATAAGGCTTAAGCACCAGGTCATAGGCCGCGGTATTCGAATAGCATACTGTGGATCCAAAATGACGTCACCAAATATATATATACTCCAATGGTCCTAAGCGAAACATTAAAAGTGGCTCCAATGGAAGCGAAAAACTTGCTAAATTTCAAAAAACTATTTAAATGTAATAATGCTTCGCTCGCTCACTAGATTTTTCATTTCCTCCAACGAGGTCATCATCACCGACATGTGCAAACTTGAAAAACAACGTCAGCAAGATATTTTACTATTTCTCATGTCGTTTTGAAAACTCTGCATAGTTTTCAATGTACTTTCAGAAGAAAGACTTACCATGTATTTTTTAAATCAGGCCGTCGTACACTTTCCATCCCCCCTTCGGCTTTTTTTTCTTATCACGCCACTCGATTACATATGTTTCTAGATCATTTACACCATTGTTCTTTATATATTCCTCTTCATTAAAATTTCTCACCCACAAAATAGGTACAATCGAGTACCTTATGGTTCCATCTTCTCCTTTCTCAGCCCACTCAACAAGAGCGTGTTTTGCGGATGCCATCACAAACTGAACTTGAAGAACAACGTGTAGGCCTAGCCTACCTACAACGAGCAGCAAAGCGCAAGTGACGCTCCAGCGGGTTCAGGAAGGAAGTAGGACGCAGGACAGCAGCCCGCCAAAGTGCACCCCAAAAGACACTGATGCCAACGTCAAAACATCCCCAAATGCCCAAATTTCTAGCAAAGGGACATTTAATTATTTTATTTTAATTCTAATTGTAGTAGGGTAAAGCTAAATATTCAAAAGTGTGATTTTGATTTATCACTAGTAAAAAGAATGTAGCTTTACATACGCCTACCAATACCATTACATTTCGCAAAAAACTACTTACCTCAATCACACATTATGTTGGTGATTAACAAGATTTTCGCGCAAGAATTGCCCCTGTCTTAAATATCTAGCGTAATAGTCGCCTACTATAAAACCAATGATAAAACATTATATCTATCTCCCAACTCAAGGGTTATTGAAAGGGTTTGTGTGTATCAAATTTGTTCCATATGTTGTCTAGGCAGTGCAATCGGCTAGCCAACCAGCCCGGGCTGCTGGGGCGGGAGGGGATCGATCCCCAGCGAGTCTGCTGTAGCCTGCTATTTTTTTACGAGGGAACTGCTCTGCCCACTTTGCCCCACCCACGTCGTCGGGGAACTTTCCCGTTCCCTTTGACTACCTCCCCGACGGCGACGGCGACGACAATGACAACACGGACGGATGATGAGTGATGACACAGACGGAGACGACCACGACAAGGGGGGGAACCCCTGCCCTCCCCATACGCTTGTGGCTGGTTCTGACCAGCACAGGCCTCCCCCCCTTGGCCCCCCCGCGTCGCCCCTTACGTCCCTCCCTTCGTCTCGATTAGCCAAGTTGCATAAATATGAGACGTTAAGCAATATACAATATCCAATCAAAAGCCAAATTGATTTGCCTACAGCAGAGAATTCGATTCTAGAAACTGCATAAGTCTTAATTTGATGCATTTTTCTAATAATTTAGAAAAGTGTGATAACAGAGAAATAGGCCTAATGCTACAATTTTTTGTTTTATTTACAGTTTCTTAAATTGGAGTGATAATTGGTGTTTTAAATTTATCCGGAAAAATACCGGTTTCAAGTGAGAGATTAAATATGTGACATAGGGGAGTTAAGTAGTTGGGTCGAATGCCTTTAATGAGTGATACATCGAGACCGTCATATCCGCTAGCTGAAACAGAGGGCATCTCTTGAATGCGCAAACTTATTTCATTTTCCGTTATGAGGGATAGAAAAATCGGTTTGTTGATTTGTGATGGGAGAGGCTTATACCTTACATACACACAACAATACGACAATGACAGCACGGACGGATGATGACACAGACGGAGACGACCACGCCGTGGGGGAACACCTGCCCTCCCCATACACTTGTGGCTGGTTCTGACCAGCATAGGCCTGTCCACCCCTTGTCCCCCCGCGTCATCCCTTACGTCCCTCCCTTCGTCTCGATTAGCCTAGTTGCATAAATATGAGATGTTAAGCAATATTCCAATAAAAAAAAACAGTTTTTAATTTTTGCGTATAACTATTTAAAGGCATTAAATCACAATGTATGAAGTATTTTTTTAATACAAGAAGGTGTACAAAAAATAAGAATGGGGACATTTGGCAACCTTGGATGAGGCCCTATACCCTATACAACGGTTTGTTTTGACGCGCGCCTGGGGGCATGTGACGCAGGTGGATGGGGACCCCGCTGAGCTGACAAAGCCGGCCGGGGGGGGGTAGACACTCGTTTAGAACACGTGTTGTATTTAGTAAGGGGTTGACATTCTGTGTGGATGGAGTGTTCGCAGATTTGTTCTAAACACCAGTGACAGCTCAACAAGTGTTTTTTGTACTAATTTAATTAATGTGATAGTGAATTGCAGTACAAGGTTGGTCGAGATATGTGAAGAGTACGGATATGGCTCATTGACTACAGTTAACAAACATACCTATATAGTTTTAAGTGTGGATTTGTCTTCTTATAGGTTCTAGTAGTTTTTAAAGTTTGTTTATAAGTGAGTCATACAAAGAGACGGCAAACATACCGAATAATTCTTAGTTTTATAAATAATTAATTTGTGACGCGTGAGTGTTTAAATGTGGATTTATTGGACAACAAAATCAAAATCAGGTTTATGATACAGAAATGTGATTTTCATTTTAATCCGTGGGCTAAAATCGTGTAACAAATGTATACACTGTTCTAATCCTTACAATGATAAAGAAATCATTAAAGTCGAATCACTTTTAGTCAAAGTAGTCCACAGTACTCCCGTATGCGACTTTAAATCCTATATATCGTTGGTCTTTACACGTGGAGAGTAACAAAAACTGGTGCCTAGCAGTGTTGAGAGAATGAATGTTAATAATATGCTCGAACCCATCATGGATAGTAATACAATCGAAATTAGCATGCAAATTTGTGATTTTTTCCTATTCCTGACAATAAGCACTCTGTGTCGGTATCCATTGATGTACATTCATTACAACTACACTATTTAAGATCACCTTTCCTGCCACTAAACTGTTTTATCCAGGCTTCTTTTTCTTAATTTTTCTTGAGATTTTCCCTCTGTTCACTTTCTGTGTATGAAGGCTCGAAAATTAAGGGAGCTAATCCTAACATCGTGTACATAGAACCAACTTTTCAACTGACCCGTCCCGTGCCCGAGGTATTGAATGGGCGGGCAGTGAGGGCCGCATTCACTCGAGTTGATCGGTAGCAAAAACTCTGTACCCATCCAGCTACGTCACGGGTGGTGACGTCACGCACTATACAATTTCCACAATATTGGTCGTACCAAAGTTTAAAATTGGGCCGATTTCGTACATTTTTTTTTTAAATTCCTAAAATAAATTTAGGTTTTAAAATAAGTAAGCAACAAGTCAATGTGAGAGTATGCTTTAAGTAAGTTTTCCTATACCCTACCTACTCCAAAAGAGTAGGAATATTTAAAATAAAATAAAACTACGTCAATTCTTACCACATGGGCGACTTCCCGTAGAGTTTCTGGTAGTGGTAGGTGTTGATGATGGAGTAGGCCTACTGGTACCGGTATGTTTTAAGGTACCACCGATTAATTGTTTGCAGGACGCGGTGTTGTGTTTGGTGGTGATAGGTTGATGTTGAGGCGCCGTAGAAAGCCGAGATAAGCCAAATTGTTGTGGTGGTTTTGGGCAGTTTTTTATTTTTGTTCCCGCCGCTCCTGTTTTAGCTTCTCAGCAGCCTCCTTTGCCGTCTCAATTAGCTGTGGCAGCACTAAAACAATTGCAACAGTACAAACTTATTAGACTACACCTGAATAAGTGTGTTGTGCACTAGAGACTGGAGATTGCTCTAAAAGGCATAATCATTGTAATGTGTCATTTTAAATATGACAACAATAAGTCTCAATTAGCCTAGTTGGGACAAATATGAGACGTTAAGCAATATCCAATCAATTAAGTCCAACTCGCAACCTTCTCGTGGTTTGGCCCGTGAGTAGGGGAGATTTACTCCCTGATACTAATGGCGAGCTCTAGGTCGTCGTCGGGGAACACCCCCCCCTTGACTAAATTCCCCAATGGCGACCGACAATGACACCCCGGACGGATGATGACACAAGACGGAGAAGACCATGACGTGGGGGAACCCCTGCCTCCCCATACGCTTGTGGCTGGTTTGACCAGCACAGGCCTGTCCACCACGTGTTCCCCGCGTCGCCCCTTACGTTCCTCCCCTTGGAAAGAAAAAACAATGGTGGTAATCCCCAATTATGGAAAATAAAATTTGGAAGATTCCAATACACTTGACATGGGGACTGATAACTCTACTGTTGAGTGCCCTTTTTAACAACAGTAACTAGCTAACTAACTTCTTCTTTGGTCTGATGTTCATATACCCAGGCTGGAATCAGGATTGCTTTTTTTTGAGTTTGCATAATCTCCCAAATTTTCCTGTGAGATTAAGATGAAGTCCATGTATGGTGTAATAATCTTTTTCAATGGTGGGTAGATTAAGGAAGGTTACATTTTCCGTTAATGCAAATGCTGCTTTCATTGACAAGTTTACTTGCTGGATGGTGTTATTGAGGTACGTTTTGTCGTATCTATGAAGTATGGAACACATGTTTACATTTTTATTATGCTGGGTCCGGATTGTTAAATGTGTCGCGACTCTCAAGTTGCTTTATTTTGTGTAGACTCGGGGTGTAATGGGTGACAAATCTAAGCCCTGGTCTACCTCCCCGACGGCGACGACAAAGACAACAAAGGACAGATGATGACACAGACGGAGACACCACGACCCTGGGGGAACCCCCTGCCCTCCCCCATACGCTTGGGGGCTGGTTCTGACCAGCACAAGCCTGTCCACCCCTTGTCCCCCCACGTCATCTTTTACGTCCCCTCCCCTTTGTCTCGATTAGCCAAGTTGCATAAATATGAGAGTTAAGCAATATCCAATCCCAAACCAATCTAAGCCCTGGTCTTTATCGTTTTGTCCCCCCAATTAGTTCTGATAGTTTGGTTTTCCGTCTTAATCCATTACTATTTCTTTGTCATGCATTTGGTTCTAGTGTGGAGACCAGTTTAAAATTGTCTCCTGGAATCTGTAATAATATCTGCGACAATATAGTATCATCACGATGAACCTTACTGCACATTTAGTAAATCACTACCAATTTTTTATCACCTTAGAGCCCATGTGGTACTGTCATTAATAAGATTTTATAAACCTCCAATGTACCTAACGTGCAGCATCAATATGACCTCGCCGCCATGCACCTTTTGACTTCCACCCGACTACCTCCCCGACGGCGACGACAATGACAACACAGACGGATGATGACAGACGGAGACGACCACGACGTGCGGGAACCCCATACGCTTGTGGCTGGTTCTGACCAGCACAGGCCTGTCCACCCCTTGTCCCCCCGCGTCATCCCTTACGTCCCTCCCTTCGTCTCGATTAGCCAAGTTGACTAAATATAAGACGTTAAGCAATATCCAATAATTTGGATGAGCGTAGCGAGCGTAGCGAGCGAAACGAAGATTCCATTTCACTACACTGGAGAAAAAAATCCGGAATGTTTTTTTTTTTTTTTTTCTTTCTTTTTTTTTGTATTTTTGTGTGTCTGTGAACACGATTCCGGCTAAACCAATACTCCAATTGCGATGAAATTTTATGGAGGTCTGTGAAATCTCTGAACGAAGAACTGCACGGGAGGAAAAATCGATCAAAAAATTATTTCTCATGAAAATCGCAATTTTACGATTTTTTTTCGATTTTTAAAAAAATTCTTCGACTTATAACATCTACATGCTTTATCCGATTGTAATGATTTTTTCACATAACCTTAATTTTATGAATTTATATATTCGTGTAAAATTTGAGCAAACATCCGTTTCATCACTCCATACTGCCGCTCTACACAATTTCTTGTTTGTATTTGGCGTTCGTTGTACAACTGTTCTGCTGGAGTGATGGCTCGGTCCAGTGGGGGCATTAATTATGTCTTGGCAGCGTTACCTCCATCAACTACAAGGAGACTGTTACCAGAGTGTCCTGCTTCGAACATGGCCCTTTTTTCACAATTATTAAAAATTGTAGATTCGTGGACAGATCCAGGCCACCTCGCCACAATATCTCGCACAAGTAGATTGATGTCTGCAATTGTTTGCACATTAATAGAAAAATACCCTTTCTGTTGCGAAATACTTCCTAAGATAATGATGTTTTATTGTTAACCTAGGACTACTGTTTGTATAAAGGCTAGGCCATAGACCTACACCTTGATATTACATGATTTATAATTACCAGGGGACTGTATCTTCACATGAGTGCAGTCCATTGCTCTCATCACCCTGGGAAATTTTTGTACATCATAAAACTTTTGTTGCATGTTGCGCATTTCTCTTGGCTCATACGGCAAGTTTTTGCATGAAGGTCGCAATGCAGCAATTGCAGCCGTTACCCTGTGCACGATACGACATGCTGATGTCTTATAGACTCCAATGAAGTCTGCTACAGTAAGTAAGTGACACCCAGTAGGATAGAACCTCAAGGTCAACAGGAAAGAGTCCATGGGTGAAACAGCATTGTTCTTAAAGGAAATGAAATAAAACTTATAATAAATTATAACTTGTTTTAGGGGTGTGTAGACCACAACT
>JAMZAV010016336.1:0-11025 GCA_024449915.1 Sweltsa coloradensis | reverse complement strand
CGTGTTTGTTACCGGTACTCAAAAAGGGCATCCCCCCATTACATTTTAGTGTCAAAAAAAAAACAACTTAAAGCTAGCTGCAGTCCTCATCAGCAGGTGAAAAGTGTTCTTGTCCCCAGCCCATCAGGCTGGGCTTTATGTTCTCTGTTCTTTCCCAGCCAGTAAACACTTCTCCAATCTAAGCTAAACAAGCCAGTAGGCCTTTTCCACACTTTGTTAACAATAACAAAACATTAGGACTGTGCGAAGCAGTTTGAATTTCAAACCGAACCCGAACCTCTTAACACAGGTTCGGGTTCGAAAATAAGTCTGCAAAAATCGAACCTTCACAAACCGAACCTTGCACCACTACTTCATTTAAAAATTTGACTAATCCGAGTTATCGAGCGATCACAGTTTGACTGTTCGAGTTCTAGCGCGATAATCGATAGTGGGCGGCAGTCGCATCTCGCATCGCAGATGCTGCTGGGTATTTACAGTACAGTTGTAAGAGCATAGGCATAACTGTTTGCTTGTTGTTTCTATTTATGTTTCTTTCTAGTCATTAAAGATTAAGAGTACCTAATTTTAAAACGTGATCATGAAACGTCACCACCCCGGACAAATCACGAGTTATTTTGCTTCCGAAGAACAGGAAGAAGAAAGTGAAAGTGTGTCTGATGACTTGGTAGGCTTGGGGCTAGAAGGAGCCAAACAAGACGATCTCCAAAATGGAGAGTGGTTCCATTTGTAACTATTGTAAATTGGAATTAACATCACCATGTGGCACGACCACTACGCTAATAAGACACCTGACAAAAAAGAGTATGAAGAGTACAAACACACACAAACAAGTAGGCCTAATTCATGAATGGCCTGAAAACCTGAAATAAGCGCCTATAATAATTAAGTCACTACAGTGCTTGATCAATAAAGAATAAAGATGATTCATAAATATTAAATAATAATAAAGCTTTAATTACTGACAATTTAGAGAAAAATTAGGCCTATCGTTATTTTATTTATAGTACAACTACATACCTTATGCTATCAATCCTCTCCTTTTATTTTTCAAAGTTCAAATTGACAAGTATTGTTCCTTATTACTAGTTACTGTTTTATTCAATAACGGTTCGAGGTTTGAAAATTTGATTGAGCTTCAGTTTAAACAAAAATATGAGGTTCGCACAGTCCTACAAAACTACAGTACAGTACAGCCTACAGGGTTGGCTTGGTCGCTTTGGTTTACTGTCCCCCCACTGAAAATCAGTTATATGACTTGAGTTGGTAGACTCTAAATTACAAATTTATTTTCATATTTTGTATTTTTTTTATTTATTACAGTAAAATTTGTTCACCTCAATAGAAACCAAATAAGTGTGTGGGTGTTGGCAATTTGTTTTAAAATTAATTTTGTTTTATGTATAAAAATAAACGTTGACTTCGTATGAAAATATTATTGGTATCATACTGGTAACAATTATTTTCTGAGAGCCTGAATTATGCGGAAAAACTCATTTTCGGTCCTCAACTTCCAACTCGCTTGTCAGAAGATTAACAAGATTGTTTTCCCTCGTTTCTAGTTTGCGATGATTGCGATCGTGAGTATGAGGGGGACTGCCCAACACACGGCGCACTGCACCACATACCAGATACACAGGTAAATATTATATACTGTAATTTAAAAAAGGTGTGAAACGGGTCATTTTGCCGCGTCGCGTGTTTACACTTACTAGTGTGTGAGTTAGACGTTTCGGAACCACTGTGGGTTCCATCTTCAGGACGACTGCTTGTTGAAAGTGCGTTTACTCGTTGGGGATTGTGTTTGAATGCATTGACCAATGGCACTGGGGCTGGTCACGTGTGCGTCCGCTGCAATCTCGCTGGTAGTTGTTACACCCCCTTGTTGTGACATCTGCGGGTGGAGTGTGATTGTGAATGGTTGTGTCGATGACAGGAGTTCACGTTGCACTTGGTTTATAGCCAGAGTAGAAGAAGAAGCGAGTAGAAGAAAAGTAACCTTGCTGATTATGACAACATGCTTGCAGAATTTACTTCTTGCATTGCCCTACCACAGGTTTGGTTATGTGTTATGTGTTGTGAGTTTTGTTTGAATGTAGTTAGCTGGTTTTTAGTGGCCACCATCTGCCTGACAAGTCCCAAAAGGACGAAACGCGTCATGGATTAAAGGTAACAACTTTAAATTAGCTGCAGTTGTCATCAGCAGGTGAAAAGTTTTGTCTCCAAGCATCTACAAAATATGTATGTCTCTCTTACTGTTTTGATTGCATTGTAGCACCCTGGACAAGCATTCCAATTCCATTATTGGCTGTGGTCTTTTATAGAAAATACATATTTTAATATTATTTTTCTAGTCGGCATTTCAGAAACATTATGCTTGTAGCTTTGTTGGTGATGTTAACTAGATATCTTTGGGAACACTTACTATGGTGAATGAGAATGTGTGTTGCCTATCTCCCTGCATTCCTACAATAGGAAAAAATCCCAATGGTGTGATTTTTTTTAATGTATCTATGATTGTACCCAAATTCATTGCCCATCTAGGCTAAGTTCAAACGTTTCGAAGTTCCCCTGAAAATGTTTTCAAAATTGGAATAGGCCTACCTGTATGTCCGGTACAGAGCTAACATTCACTCACAAAATTTTTGAGCGAGCATAGCGAGCATCTCCACTTATGACTCTTATGGCTCGAATGTCTGTTTTTTTTTTTTTTTTTTTTTTTTTTACTGCTTCGATACAGGTCGCACCGTTTCTCTGATCGACCTGAAATTTTTTACACATGTACATACCACCTAGGCGGGTTGCTGTATAGTTCTTGAACAAAATCCGATCGTTGGTTATAAAAAAAAAAATTAAAAAAATTAAATGTTCCGATCGTTATGAAATTTTGCAGGGTCAATAAGTACAACATTCTCTCCCATTTTCCAAATTTTCAGCTAAATCGGTCAAGACCTTAAAGACTTTATTGGTATGTAACATTATGGAAATGTCGTGCTCGGTCGTTGTTGCACGTACCGGTGCTCGCTCAACAACGCGACAGGACTTTAGCGTTTTCCTGGTTTTATATGGTGTGAGATAGGATCCAACAGCTTACCTTTGAAAAGATATTGTAGCTGCTGAATTTTTTAGATAAATAGAGATAAATATGTTCAAACACAGAAAAATCACGAGACGTTTCGACACGAGGTCTTGTTCACTCAAGAGAGAAAGAAAAAAGGCTACTGACTTCAAGTCAAAATGGCGACTAAAAGTAAACTATGTCAAAGAATATGTACAAATTACAAGGCACTGTTGGTGAGTGTGGCTGTGACAGTCTGTAATTTTTATTTTTTTCTAATCGGAAAAAATCGTTTTATGATTTTCATAAAAAAATATTAAATGATTGTAGCCAAAAACATGATGCTTTTAAGTTCAGAGATTTTGAAGGTTCCTGGAAATTTCTTCCAAGATTGGAGTAGGCCTCATAGGCCTTTGTCCAATAGAGAGCGACCAAACAGATGAAAACAAAACATACAAACAAAAATCACCTGGGCTTTAGGTTAGGTACGTACTTGGTACAGGCCTTCAGAAGTAGGTCCTGGGCCAGGCCACAGAAGTAAGCCCTAGGCCAGGGATCGGTAACCTTTTTTTGTCTTCGATACGATAATTTGCAAATGTGGTCTGGATGTAAATAGTTTTAACTTGATACCCTACCTGTTGATTGTCAATACAATTAATGGTTTAAAACACGTGTCACACAAACAGGTAACCTGCACAGTTTGTGGCTTCTTCCGCAGTTCAGTTCACTATTTTCGTATATTTCATGGGAAAACGTTCTAGGAGTCTTCAAAAAATTTCCTTCAATGTTACCTTTTTATCGGATGTAAACTTCACATATTATATCACACAAAGTGGGAAACGATTGTCATTCTACAATCAATAACACCAAATTTGTCAGTCCAATCTCTTATAATACGAACAATTTTCTTCAGATATTTCGTGATTCTTTGCGTCGCTCATGTGGTTAACAAAACTATAGACCAGACTAGACCCACTTAGTAGCCGCAGGTTCCTGACCCCTGCCCTAGGCCCATGCCGACTTCTATTTCACATCCCTTATATAATGACTCTATCCTAATATAATAGTGTGGCTCGTTGGTCTTATGGTTAGCGTATCTGCATCCAATGCAGAAGGTCCAGGGTTCGATTCCCGCCAAAGTCATAAGTTTTTTAACTTCTGATTTTGACTTAAGAGTCGGAAGCAGGGCCGAGCGCTTTCCAAGTTTTGCGGTGACTACCTAAACTAAATCGTCCGCTTTCGGTAGCTCTGCCAATACATTGCGTCTTCTCCCCTTGGTCCTAGGCTACCCGCATACCAGCCACGTTTCAAACCACGAGATATTTTTTGGTGGCGAGTTGGATGTTTTTCATGCGACTGACTGCCCATCCGAAGTTTTTTAATGACAAAATAAATAATTATAATGTACATCTTGTGAAAAGAGACGTAAATTACACTCTAGAAATATCGACAGAACTTTTTTATAACTATTAAAAAGTGTCCTAATAGTCATGACAAATGTTTACGCTTATCGCAATTATCGTGCATCTTTTATAATATCACTCTAGACCGCACGTTTACCGTGGTCATTGTTGGCCGAGTGGTTGAGCTCTTGTTTTGCATGCGAGAGGACGTCGGTTCGAGCCCCGTCTAGGAAAATTTTTTTACTTTTTTTACTCAATTCCATTATTGTTGTTCACTTATAATTTGTGAGGGAAAAACAATTTTATAACTTTCCAGTGCAAATTACTCTAATGGCGAAGGCTTTCTCGCATCCGTGCAGCGGCAATCGGCAAGTTATGAAATTTGGGACCCCTACCGGCGGTAGAACAAGATGACATTATACTTTTAGAAAGCCTAATTAAAATACATACCATAAACCGTATACAAAAAGAATCCGCCTTGTTCTACATGCCTTTTTGAGCCCCGCCGCGACGCTTCCGCATGACGTTTCACCCTTTTGATCCTTGTTCTAAATCAATAACTTTGTACGATTATTTAGAAGACGAATCGACCGTTCTAGTGAATACCCACTTTACCCTTAAAAATAGTTTAGAGTATTTAAATTGGTCTAAAACGCAAAAATGTGACTTATTATCAATTTTACTTTGATATTCAATGCCAATTTACGAAAACGTTTGAAAACATAATTTTGGGTTTATCAGTCTTAAAAACATGCTGTCACATGTGTTATAATACTTCAAGCACAGATAATTATACGAAGTCGCTGAGATAGTGCATGAATGCGTTTGTTCGGCCGCGCGTCTTATTTACTTCCGCTGTCGCGCAGAGTACTACTATTCACTGTGAGGTCCGGGGGCCAAACGAACACATGTAACAGACAAATTGGCAATAAACTTCTACAAAATTTAAATATGTAATAATTTGAATCAATTACTTAAATTTTCTGACACATGTCACGTCAAATTTTAAATTTTATTATGTAGCACGTAGGCATGTTAAAGGGGTGCATGACATTCTTGTATGGCTTCTACTGAACGAATCTAGGGCGACGGTCTTTCCCGCCCGCAGCCAAGCTAGGCGATGGCTAACTCGACCCTGTTTACTCCCACCCGAGTTGGGGGTTTTCAGCTATCTGCACACGCCGCCCCGAAAATTTACAATCTTGAAACTCGGTGTATGACCTGATATGTGGTTCATGATCTACAAAAAAAAAAATCAGCCCGATCCGATAACCAGTTCGTGTTAAAATATTGCGTAAAATCGACGAAAACTTCGGCTTGCTGGGTGGGTGGGTAACTAAAGTTTATCTATCCTTGAGATACAAAGTGCCATCCGCGGACGGGGACCGGGCCCGGGTCGCCCCGTCTATTGTCTGCATTTTTCCCTTTCCACCTTTTTTGGCGTGACCGAACTTGGGAGCGAACATGGGTTTTTTCAAACTTGCCTCCACACATTTCAAATCTATTGTGATGAAAATAATTTATTCAGCTAAATATTTTTTTAAAATTGCATGTTTTTAATGATGGTAAATGTTGGCTTAGCGCTCGTCAACAGGCGAAATGATCTCTTCTTTTCTATGCGAAACTAGGGAGAAAGAATGAAATGCTTGGCTCAACTTCTATATCCCAAAAGCATTCACAGCCGAAAACTTTTGAAGGAGAGCTTGGCTCCCGTTTTTTTTTTTTGCAATTTTTTTTTTTTTTGGGGGTATTAAACTACCAAAAATATTTGTGATGTTACCAAAAAAACGTTAAATATTAAAATTGTAATTGAAAGGGTAATTTTTTTAAATACTATGTTGGCCTATACCTGATTGTTATTATCAATTATTAGTTTTGCTCATTAGTTTTGCTCATTGCTATAAGGTTTAAACCTCACAATAATGAATATAGTATATCAGCTTGGTGCAAAAACATTCTCTCGGAAGGTTTGATGTCCACGTACATGGTTCTTCGTCATTATTGTTTTCTTGAACAGTCTCTTCGACCTTAGACACTTTTTATAAAGTTTCACCGACACTTACCAGCTCTTGTAGACAAAATCAGTTTTACTGGGGGTTTTACTACTGGGTGTATTTTGTTTTTTCAATAGCACAAGATAATTGATCAACAGCCCAACGGCAAGAATAGTGGAATTTCACATTAAGTTTTCAATATGTATCTTCATACGGTAACAGATACGAGTAAAAAACATGTCTTTTTGGTACAGGTCGATAACTGACTCAATGTCTAACAATTTGCCGTCACAAAAATAGACAGTGTCTGATCGATTACTTTCTTGAGTTTGGGGACCCCTTCCTTTTGGTTCGTAAAACCATAGCTACAATTCGTATAAACATAGATCTTGAAACACAGTTTACGCATTTTAGTAATGCATTAAGAAAGTTATATCATCTACTCCATGAAATTAATGTTCGATCATGTTATAACAATAATAGGGAAATCGAATTTGGTGAATACTATTGGGGGTATATAATACGATCCCAGTCATAGTGCTATAAAAAGAATATTATCTTGATTTATATCTAGGGTGCCAGTTAGGGGCGCCGCAGCCAAAAAGCCGCGGTGCGCTATAACTCAGGCACCTTATACAGCAAGCAGATTTGAGGTGATTTTTTAGTTTCTCATTTCTTTTGAGTGTGTAAGGTTTGGCTGTATTTTTACAAGTTTTTGTTATGTGTGGGATAACAAACACGCAAATTATCTCTAACCCCGGGAAAACAAACAACAAAAAACTTTGTGTACTGCTACAGTAGCATACAACCAGACGGACTTTAAATTCCAAATTGTATTTACAGTTTTGGGCCCACACTATTCAGTTTTAAAAATTCCATCAATGAAGCCGCTCTGTTTTAAAGAAATTATTATATTTGTGTTTGCAAGCTGCGATGCACTTTGTTCCTGCATTTATTGCTGTCGATTGACAAAAAGCAGTAACGAAATGTTCAATTGACCTGAAATATAACATAGCATTTTTTAAAAACTTACACAGCTAAATCACCAAGACATTTTTTGATACCTACATGGCCGAATGGTAAAGTATGAGCGGTTTGGCGCTTATATATCTCACAATGTGCTCGTCGCGGACAGCGGAAGTAAATAAGACGCGCAGCCGAACAAACCATGTCATGCACTATCTCGGCGACTTCGTATAATTATCTGTGGCATTGAAGTATTATAACACATGTGACAGCATGTTTTTAAGACTGATAAACCAACAATATGTTTTTCAAACGTTCTCGTAAATTGGCATTGAATATCAAAGTAAAATTGATAAAAAGTCACATTTTTGCGTTTGTGCACAAACACTATAGTGACATATTTTTTTTATATTTTGTTCCCCGAAAAAGTTCAAAACTTCCTAAATGAATATAAATTTGTATCATAAGACAAATATTATTTTATTATGGTAAGTTATCAGCATTTGTAAGGTAGCGTCAAAATGTAAAAGGCCTAACGATTTTTAAAGTTTTCACACACGAGCGCGACCCGGCACCTCCACCAAAAACATTAATAATACTCGCAAACCCTAGAGAAAATGAATTATCTTCTTGGAAGTGGAAGAACTTTTTCATTGTTTTTACTATAAGTAAATTTTCAGAGGAGCATATTTTTATAAAAAATTATCTTTCCATGCACGGTATATAAGAAAATACCAGGTCACTTTCTCACTAAAATTGCAAAACCGGTAACAAAACGTAATTTTTATTAGTTTCTTGGGGGCACCGGTACAAGTGTTATGAAAACGGTACTGTACCGGTCAAACCGGTGGTCACCTGATTTTTTCTTCACTACATAATATCATGCGATAATAAAATAATGTCAACATAATTACTTATAGTTAATTCTCATGATACATCAAGCAAGCGGTGGATGCAGTGCTTTTCAAAACAGATTTTCCCAGAAACAAAAGCTACCTTCTTTTGTTTATTTGGTTTACCCAATCTGTACCTAGTTCCAAGATACAATGCTTTTTATTAAATTTGCTATGGTTACTGTCGTCATGTTACAAAAATTATATGAACATAAAAACAAAGTAAGTTTTCACTGGTAAGGGTCACTGGTAGGGCTCGGGCATTTGCGTTTGACGGGGTAGGCCCTACCCCACGATGGCGATATCAGACTGTGATGACGTCAAGCTGCCGTTTTCGGCTTTCGTACATGCGATCCTAAGCACAGACGCGGAACTCTGTGCAGCCATCAAATCCCATTTTGGGCCTACTTCTGAGCCGTTTTGTGTAACTTTTACTGATGTAATTTAACGATTATGACCATAATTATGGTTCAAAAAATATCAAATTTCACCACAGTGTTCAGAATAGTAAAATTAATACCGGGCTGTCATGAAAAATGGATATTACTTATTTCAATGCAGTAAAGTTCATCATCAAGTTCCAAAGTTATCATTTTTTTCCGAAGCAAAAACCGACCAAAGAAAAAAATAGACAAATCCGATGTGTTCAAATTTATTTTTGAGTATGGGTTTAAATTTTTTCATAATTATTTGATCTAACTGTAGAGCTTGTTATTTTATTTCTAACACTCGCAGCCGCCCTGAAACCTGTCTATGCATTAGGCTCTTAAGTCCCTGATTTTGACTTAAGTCCATCAGTTCTTGTCTTGGGAGTTTGTAAACGGTGACTTTGGAGCCGTCCTAGCAACGAGGCACATAATAAATTCAGTTGTTTTGAATCGGCCTTGTTTATTCTGGTGTTGATCCGCGGGTGTTCGCACTGTCCATACCACTGATTCTATATTTTCCCAAATTACAAATATTGATCTTTGGTTGGTTATCGCTCACTCGTCGATTGCGCGGGGCCTACAGGGTTGGCTTGGTCCTTTGATTTACTGGCCCCCCCACTGAAAATCAGTTATATAACTGAGTGGGTAGACTCTAAATACAATTTATTGGATGAGCGAAGCGAAGATTCCATTTCACTACACTGGAGAAAAAAATCCGGAATGTTTTTTTTTTCTTTTTTTTCTTGTATTTTTGGCGTTTGTTAAACCCGATTCGGGTAAAAACCCATAAACCAATTGCGATGAAATTTTCTGGAGACCTTCGAAATCTCTGAACTTAGAACTGCCACGTTTTGAGCGCAATCGAAACATGCTTTATCCGATTTTAATGATTTTTACAGAACCATAATTTTATGAATTTAGATATTTTTGGTGTGACATTTGAGCGCAATCGAAAAAATTTTTTCTCATGATAATCAAAATTTTATGTTTTTTTTCTTTTTTGAATCAATTCTTTGACTTTGAACACCTACATGCTTTTATCTTATTGTAATGATTTTTTCACAGAACCTTAATGTCATGAATTTAAAATATTGGTGTGAAATTTGAGCGCAATCGAATAATTATTTCTTAAGAAAATCGCAATTTTAAGATTTTTTTTTTTTTTAAATTACGATTAATTTAAAAAATTAAAAAAATTTCTTTTTTTATTTAATTTAAAAATTTTTTTTTTAAACTTCAACTTAGTAATGATTTTTTCACAGAACAACAGAAGATCCGCATAACACATGGCAGCTCAATGCACCAATTACGCTCATCCAACAACGCCCTGAAAAAGCGTTTGGCGAAGCTTCCTAGTTATTTTTATTTTTTTATGGAATGCAACTAACTACTTTTTGCCAGGTCCGGATCATGTCACTGGCGAAGAGCGAGCAATACGTACCTCCCCAAAACAGTTGGCCGTCTGCGAGTCGAGCAAACCCAGGTGCTGGCAAGGGAGTCTGGACGAAGGAATTCATTAGGAAAGAACACAGTTTGGTCCCGTTGTCGGAGCTTGTATTTCACCAAAGCAAAGCCTAGGCCTAAAGGCTATAGTTGGGAGGTGAGGAGCTTTCTCTTTCAAATTTAAATTACGATTCGGAATGCTTTCCTTTTAAGAAAATCTAGACGATGAAAAAATAAACAGTAACAAGAGCTACTTTGAAAAAGGGTTTCATGTTACCCCCGTCTGGGCCTGGGGTACTATAGTTTCAATTTAAATTAGGTTACATCTCAAATCGTCCATTTTGCAGATGGCGTTCATGTCTGAAGGTTTATAACACATGTTTTTTTTTCCGTTTAAAGTCCAAACTTCCTGCACTAGGCCTCGTTTCCGCTGTGTTCTGAACTCAGTTCATAACCAGTCTCGGACAAGACAAGTAAACAAACCTTTTTATTATCAGATTCAGCCTCCAAGTGTGTTTGGGGATATCCCTATTAGAGGTGGTCGCGTGATCAATTTTTTACTCACGTCACTTTAACTCATTTTCTGATCACGGGACAGTCACGCACGAATAACATAATTTTTTTTTTAACTCGCGTACAATTACGTAATATTTTCAAGTAGCTATACACGCTCGCGCGCAATCACTTTTTCTCAATTGTTGGTATTTTTAGGGGACCCTTCTAATCCGATCGCCCCCAACCTGGTCATGTTCGCATTGTCAGAATATGCAGCATCCTGTCGTCACTTGTCCCCCGAGGATGGTGAACAAAAAAAAATTTAAATAACAAATAAATTTTTAA
>JAMZAV010016335.1:0-10726 GCA_024449915.1 Sweltsa coloradensis | reverse complement strand
TGAAGTTCGATAACGACTGACACGTCCAAAAATTGTAGTTATGCTATGCAATTACTTCTTTTGGAAGTGGTTCGTAAAGCTTTACTGCAGCTACTTATCAGTCCTCTTCAATCCATACTATTTTCGTTACTTCATCATGCTCATGAAGCTATTTCGTTAAGGACTTCACGAATTCGTGTATTTCGTTGAAGTTGATGTTTCCCTTATTTGAAGAAAACTTACACGGTACCTAATTAAAAAGTTGAGATTTGTTGGTTATGTGTACTGATAGGTTCTTTTCAGAAGGCTAAGTATGTGCGGGTGGGGTCTATCAATCAGTCCATATCTTAGTTTCGAATCGTGTCAAGTTGTAGAACATGGAACGTGCATAGCCAAGCCACTGAGTAGAGACAATGAATAAAAAATAGCGAGAAATCTTAAAACACATAATCACTTGGCAATTATCAACGTAATGGGTGTGCTGTCACGTTTGTCACGAGTGATGCATCATGATTGTTGCAGGCGTTCTTTCTGGTCAAGAGTTGAGTGCGTCACATAGTTTCAGCGTCATAAAAGTCACTCGTAAAACGTTAGTCTTAGAAAGTAGCACGGATTATATAGGTGCGTCACAGAGTTTAAATCCCCGGGTTAGAGGCCATGTTTAATAATAGAACTTGTGACCACCTGTTCCATGATCTTGACTTGTGACCGCCGACCAGGAGATGACCGTCTCGTAGAAGAATGTAGACAACCCGAGAGGTCAACTCTGGAATCGTTGCCCGAGTCTACGTCAGATGTCTTATTCATCCGCCTTCGATCTCACCTCACAGCAATTAATGTTGAGAAGACAAGTTCTATAACTATGAAGAATATAAATTAACTATATCTTACACAATCAACTTGCATTTAACGTTTCCTTTTTGACACCCGGGAGTTATATTATGTAATTAATAGACAACGGATGATTTAGACCTCGATTGGGAGTTGGGACTGATTTCATGGTCAGGAGAAATGTATCACCATATTCACACCAGCATGTATGAGTAGAATTATAGGTATCTCTTTTTGAGAAACTATTCTTCCAGAACATTTTTTAAAGGAATGTCCGCTAAAAGGCATTTTATTTTTCATCTATTATCTCAAAGCAATCAGAAAGCTCTATAGGGCAGAATTCGAAGTGCCAAAAGGAATCAGTATCCTTTTTCAACAACATGATAATATTTCGTGTTCCTTCCAAGGTTTAGGTATTTCTTGGCTGTTGCATTCATAAGCAGGTGTTTCGTTCTTTAACATGTTGCAGCACACGGAAGTAAGGAAGGAAGGAGAGGGCGTCTGGTAACTTTCCTCGTGATCGTCAGGCTGTACGCCGTCCTGCTCCAAGTTAAAGGGTAATGCGGAATGCAGCCCTCGTCTCACACCCTGTTGAGTATGCAACGCGTCGCGTAGCGTTAGAAACCCGAATTGAAGGGGACGTGTCGGGAATTGATCGCCAAACTTCGGACAAACACTGAATGACTAATGAGGGTCGTGGAACGAGCCAGCGCCAGAGTAAAACTTGCAAGGACACTTCAAACATAACTAATCTAATCCAACTGCTAAAACAAGTTGGCAATTCTGATCAAATGAAATGGGCACATGTCGGGAATACAAGCAAGATAATCTAGATTCTAGACTGCCCTCTGAATCCGAAAGAGAACACCAACATATCGACTGCAAATAAAACCCTTGCTAAAACAGTCCGTGAAAGACACGAGAATTATTGGATGGAAATGCGTATAGAATATTTATGTGTGTACGAAACAATCCAATTTTAATACAATATATCGATACCACCGTCACGTATTTAGTTGATATCTACTTTAAAATGCAAATTGCATTTCCATTTATACTCCTTCAGCATTGCAAAACACCTCGCATTAGGCCTATGTATTGCATATACCTACAAACGTGGATTTACATTTCTTCAGCAATACAATAATTAACTGAGCTTGCTAAACAGAAATCAATCAAATAATATATAAAATCTGACCGTGAGGTGAAACAATTACCGAAGTACTAATTAAATTATTCATTAGTGTATTGCAACAAAATGCACATTAGACCTTCACTAACAGAGGACATAGGGCATTTCTGTTCGTTCGGTTGCATGGCATCAAAGTTGTTTTGGAATTTTAAACAAAATGTCGAAGAAGTAGAACTGTAGGGCTCTAGGGTGGCACATTTAAAAAAATGGTTTTAGGTAACGCTACAAAAATAAATTCATCTTTACAATTTTGGATTTACAAAAGTCCGAAATTGACCATTTTCGTGAATTGTTGGCTGATCTTCAACAAATATTAATAGCCTACGAATGTAGTGCTGTCCATGATTACGAATGCTTTCTTGACAACAATGTTTTTCATATGTAGGCTTCATTGGTTATTTCTTGGCCGGGCGAACAGCTATGTGCTAAGTGCAAATGTGGAAGGTGTCCTATTCCCTCTTTGGGACGTATACCAGAGAAATAAAATAATTAATTTAGATTTAAAAAATGTACAGGTAAAAAACACAATACAACATAACAGGCAATATAATGTACATAATAAGCAGATGGAAAAAGATCGTGTAATATGACTACAAGTCCGGCTAAGAACTGATTTGTTACAACTCATTTCCTCAGTGATAAACTGCTATAGAGTGCACTCTTAGCTGGCTATAATTCCTTATTTCGATTCAATTATTCATCTCGTGATGTTGGCTAACAGTAAAACGTTTTCAGGAATTATTGTTTTTTTGTGAAATGTCCCTTTATGTTTCATGATATACAAATTCGGTGTGTTTTAACTAAAAAACGTAACTATAACAAGTATTTAAGTTGTCACTAAATTTAGAGCAGCACCTTTACTAGAATTGCAAGAAAAATATTGACTCATTTGAAGGAATATTAATAACATCAATCCCCAACTGTAAAAAAAACACACACTAACCAAAACGAAAGAACGAACTATGTATTTATTTACTTGATATCAATCTATATTTTATTGTGATGATTAGGTTAGTTATTTACAAAAAATGCTCCTATACGATAGAACAAAATATAATAAATATATATTTAAATTGTTAACAAAGTTATAACATGAGCAATTAATAAATAATTTATGATAGGTACATTATATCCAAAATCGATAACAGCATCTTAGTTTCAAATACCAGTATGCCTACTGACAACTGTAGCCAAGTACAAAACCGTAAAATATTCATTACACATTTCCATTTTCATCAGTAAACAAACAATTTAAAAGAGCATTGAAGTTGACCACAATAACACGGGATAATCATTAGTGGTATTTGCAGGAGAGAAAAACAATACCGAACAAAAAACGAAAACGGAAGAACGTGATTATAAACAAAAACGAAGAATAATAATCTAATATCTATTGCAAGATAAAAACGTGTAAAATTGCAAGGCGTTGCGGTGCACGATTCACGTTGCATCGCGACGAGATTGCACATGATGATGTGCCCCCTGGCCTCGTATAATAATAGCCTGGTCGTGCCGTCCTGACGTAATATTAGCCCTGCACTCGGCCTGCAATTAGCTGCACAACATTCAAGATCAAGAACACGACAAGAATGCTGCTGCGTGCGTGCACACAGCTGAGAACCAAGGCATGGGAGAGTACATGCAGCGAGGACACGACGGGCATGAGCCTTTTGCTTTATTCTTTACGGTTTTAAAACACGTTTTTCTATTTGCATTTATCAAATAATTAATCCAACCCATTGAATCTGGACGTTACTATTCCGAAATAGTTTATTAAAATAGTGTTTATTACTTTTTTTAAAGTGTATCCTTATATAACTTATTTTGATATTTTTTTATTCGACTGACTTAAAATAAATCAATAAATGGAATATTTGAAAGTTCGCACTGAATATGAGAAAAATTCAATATAGTGAAGAGGTGAAAATAAGAAATAAAACTGTACAGAGCAGTCGAGGGTAATCTGAAAGGGGAGAAATGATGCTTCACACGATACAAAAAAAGACGGGAAATTCAGAATGTATTAAAATAGCATAGTTTCTTGTGGACGGTAGTAACTATATTGCACCAAAGATAAAAGGAAGTAAAGTAAAGGTGTGAGAAAGAAACGAAAATAAATACTATATCTGCAGCTGTTCAAAATAATCACTCTAGGTGTAAACTATTTGGGTGCGGGTACACGAAATTTCGGGTTGGGTCGGGTATTTGGGGGCCGACCCGATGTCAAAACAGGTATCTGATTTTCGGTAGCAAAAATATGTTTTGGGGGGATGGTGGATGTGCCGGTCCAGACAATATTTAATTTATAGCATACAAAATGCCATTTAAAATAAAAATTCATACAATGGAAAATGAGTTGGGAGACAATCATAAAGTAAGATTCTTCACAAATAAAATTCATGACATTTTTTACATGCAGTATTATAAGGGCCATCTTTTCACCTGACTTTAAAACTCAAAGCAGTTTAGTACCCGAATCAGAGCAGACTGTCAGAACCTCTACCCGCACAGTCCTAGTGTAAACGTAAGATATTCCACTCAATATAGTCAAACAGCAATGAGGGTCGTCTATAGAGATACATTTTTTAACGTTTTATGTGTTTGATGCTAAATTATTGGTGAACATATATTTCGTTAAACGTTACAAAATGTTTATTATACTAAAAATAAGATTTTTTATACCTATTAAAAACTAGTTTTAGCAATGTGTTCTAATGTTTAATGTGTCTATATTGAAATGAAATGTTTCTATAATTCATCATTTACCTATAATTTATCATTTCAGTGCAAGAAAAACACCATGTTGAAGGTTTTGGTGGAAAAAAATTAATTGCTACAAAATGCTGTTTTTAAAAAAATGCAATATTTTCTTAATTTAAATGCTAAAAAACACATCTCTAGGTTAACGGTCTAACGATAAGGTAGTTTCAAAACGGGACATGTCCTTTCACAAGTTATGTATCATCCACATCCACGTGTGTAATTTTAGTGGTAAACTGATTAGCATGCATATTTTCCGCAAAACTTAGCATGTTTGGTGTATTTGCTGCTTCATTTGTGTTTTGAACAAAACTTTACAGTGCTGCATAAGATTGTTTAGTTCTTTTTTTTCAATTTTAGCATTGACTTAGGTTGGGTAGGGCCATGGTACAAGGATATCTGAATATCATTGGATCATGGGGTAGGGCAAGGGCATATATTATGTAAACGGCGACTTTTGGGCCTGTATCAGAATATCTGTACCCTTGGCAGGACAATACTACTGTACGCGTTCGCTCGAAACTCCTACCTTAACCTAACCGGTATTTTCATCGCAACGTATAGTAATGACCGGCCATGCGTAAGAATATACTATGACACCTGCACTGAAAATAAGCTATGCGACTAAAAGTGGGATAGACTCTAATTACGAATTATTAAATTTATGTTTTACGTGAAGAACCAAGAAAATAATCCAGGGCAAAGGTATGGAGGAATGAACAGACTGGCAGAAAATAATTAAAGGAACATAGTCTATTTCAAACCAATCTTTAGATTCAGATCTACAGACAACTCTTGCACTAAATAACAATAACATTTTACTGGAAGGACTTTAAAAAAACGCATTAATTGACAATAGATTAGAAACAACTGTTAGCATTAGCATAGGTTGGTCTTTCATAAGTAGCAAGGGTCGAAATAGATACATTTCTTATTTTATGATATAGCCATAAGTTAAAATAACGAAACATTCCGAATTACACTAATTGACATTTCAACACATGACCAACGCCCTAAGCAACGAAAAGTGGCCATTTATCATCCAACGTACGATAAATTTGCTAATAACGGGACGTGCGTAGTAGTATGATAAAACTAATTTTCCACTTATCGCGATCGCTGATTAGATTTGGCGAGTTAATAAGCCATATGTTATACCCGTATTTGCATAACACAAAACAGCTGAGGAGCGTGGACATGTAAATGCGGGACCTAAATAAGACGACATCGCAATGCCAACTTGGAAATGGTAATTCTCGTTATCTATGGCTCAGGTCTCGTAGTTTCCGGGTCACCTTGGTGCCAAGTGTCAGTATAACTCTTGCTCTTCTGCCCACACTTTCATATGACGTCATCTGGGAGCGCGTGTCACGTGTGTCGTGCGACATCACTGCTTACACGCCTGGCGGGAAGTAGATATACTTTAGTGTGTAGTATAGAGCTGTCGTACGATACTACTTTTGATAATAGAAAAAAAGATTTGCATTCGATTAATAATCAATGTCTGTTCGAGTAGGTAATCATAAATCGAAAAAAAATGTGAAATCTTTAGGACTGTGTGAGTAGAGGTTTTGACCGTCAGGTTTGGGTTTCTGGTTTTTGTGGTCGGGTAGGGATAAGAAGGCAGTTATAACTGCATGATAAAACGGATACTTGTGAAAAATCTTGCATTATGATTTTCTTCCAATTCATTTTCTATTGTCTGTATCTTTATTGAATGGCATTTTGTATATAAGCTCTAAATTAAAAAAAAGTCTGGACCGGCACCTCCACCATGCCCCTTAAAATTTTCGCGTATTGTTCATTTCCTATATCTACATCACAAAATACAGCGGAAAGTAACACTCATTCAATGAAACTTGAAAGTATTATACTATTGATCGCCCGACATCACAAAAGACTTGGTCAAAGCACAGATAATAGAGTATTATCTGTGGTCAAAGTATAACTTGAATACAGGCGATTATAAGTAAACGCGCGTACTGGGAGTGATGGGCAGAGAAATGTGA
Organism: Sweltsa coloradensis; assembly: GCA_024449915.1. Lineage (NCBI taxonomy): Eukaryota > Metazoa > Arthropoda > Insecta > Plecoptera > Chloroperlidae > Sweltsa > Sweltsa coloradensis. The sequence continues at coordinate 3,955 of JAMZAV010016335.1, read as the reverse complement.
AGGTGCGGGGCGGCGAGATATGAGCAGACGGAAGCCGCAAGCTGATTGGGGAGATGTGTTTCTCACGGCTGTCCAACAGAACTTAGCCAATACCACGCCCGTATACGAATAGAGGTTGAACATTGCAAAATGTATAGGACAAGTAAAGTAAAAAAAAATAATGACATATTGTCAGAATCTTATTTTTTATTTTTATTTTTTACAACGTGTGTATTTCTTAATTTCAATGTACGTTGACTCTGTGTAGGCTATAAATCGAGTCTTCATCTATACATCCTTACATTTTACCGTAACTACCCACCCTATCAAAATCAGACCTTATTAATATTGGGTAGGTACCCATTACTTGGAATCTATTTTCACTTCATTTTTACAAAACAGGATTGTTTTATTTTGACCTTTGAATGATTACATGACAATCATTTGTATATTTCAACTTGGAAATTGTCTTTTTTACTACTGTTGTGTGCCCTAAAACCCCACTAACTAACTAACTAAATAACTAACTAACTAACTAACTAACTAACTAACTAACTAACTAACTAACTAACTAACTAACTAACTAACTAACTAACTAACTAACTAACTAACTAACTAACTAACTAGGAAATTGGTGTAGGTTAAATATCGTTCCAGGCTTTTCTCATTTAGAAGAGTGAATGCATATATAGGAGAAATCGGCCGTCGTACATAAACAAAGCAAGATTGTAATCCAATTAAAAATAAAATGGAAATTCACCTTTAGAGCTACTAATAGGTGGTTATTTATGTTTGTAATGGAAATTCACCTTTGTAGCTACTAATAGGTGGTTATTTATGTTCGTACAACATGTTAACAGCGACGTGTTGCCCGCGTGTTGTTATTGTATAATATTATACAATAACAATTAAAATACCATAACCTAGATATAAATAAGAAACAAAATAGAACAACGATGTTCGGAGACAAAGGGAGATATGAAGCAAACAGAATGTTAATTCGCAATGATCTCAATATAAACTTGGCGACAGAATTAAATTATGTGAGTTTTTAGGTCATGCAGCCTTAGATAAGAAGATATCGGAACAGGCAACAGAGCTGACCTCTCATTGGCCAGATGACTCCGGAAACTATACCGGAACCGGAAGCCTGTCAAGACAAGGAAACGCGCACTGCGCAGATGCTGTCTGTCTACGCGGCTCAGATCAAGTTTTTTATTCAGAATATTATAATAATTATACGAGGCACGCGTGCAATTTGTGTGGCATAATAGGGTTGTGCTTCCAACTCCAACTGCTGTTATCAAGACAATGGCAGACGAAGAGCGGAATTAAAGACACGAGCCTAAATAAATAAATGGCCATAGGGGTATACGATCCAAGCCACTGACCTCAAAATACTCGTCGATGATCAAATACTTTTCGTCTCGACGTAAATAGCAAACTTTTTGCGTCATCTTTTCCGCCTCCGCGAATCAAAGTAAATCACTAACAGATGTGTTATTCATTAGATTCCCCGCCTCCGCATCAAACTGCGATTCAAACTAAATCATAAATAAAATATGTTATGTCGGAGCACAAAGGATTGTGCGCCGATGGTCTCCGCCTACTCACGAGACTAAAGCCGGGACGTATCCTCAAGAAAAATACCGTGGTATATATACCTACATTCATATCTATTTGATGCCGAACACAACAGCTGTTATTCTTGGGAATAATGTGTACAAACACCATACGGTTTCCGTTTACCCACGCAATGCATAGAAACTCATTACCGATGCTTTAATCCAGGCACTCAAATAAAAAAAGGTACGCAATATAGACTGGAAGTCAGGTACTAAGTTGGTTCACATTTAATTTACTATGCACTTATTAGATACGAGTACGACAGTCTCATTCGATACACCTTTTCGTAGGGATGCCCGCTGCAGGGTACACGTCCCAATGTGACCCTCTCTTCCGCTGTTAGGGTAGTTTTTGAAGGGAATGCGAAAAGGCTGTTTATGAGTATACTCGATCAATCCTATTAGAAACAGTCGGGGAAAACTTTAATCAGGATTGCCAGTACGTGGTGAGATTCGAATCAGAGTCTCACGCGTTACGTATGAGTTATTGGATGAGCGAAGCGAAGACTTCAATTTCACTGACCCCCAAAAAAATTTGCTCGGGTGTTTTTTTTGTTTTTGTTTGTTTGTTTGTTTGTTTGTTTTTTTTGTTTTTCTGCTCTGTTTGTTAACTCTCTACCAGGCAAACGGCATATCCGATCTTAATGAAAATTTGACAGGACCTTCGAAATCTCTGAACTTAGAGGTGTATTGTTTTTGGGTACAATCGAAGAAATATTTCTCATGAATATCGTACTTTTACGATTTTTTTCGATTTTTGGTGCGATATTTTCGTGACATTTGGGCCCAATTCTGACCAAACGGGTGGGGCTACAACGTTCATATTACATGGACATTAAGGTTTATGGTGATGTAGTATCTTTTGTAGAGAAAAAGTTGAAAAGTTAGCCAGAATTCATAGAAATAAAGCTTTTAATATAAGTTTTTGAAAATTTTTTGTGCGATATTTCGTGCCATTTTGGGCTAATTCTGGCCAAACGGGTGGGGCTACAACGTTTATATTATACATGGACATTAAGGTTCTAATGATGTATTACCTTTAAAGAAAAAGTGATAAAGTTAGCCAGAATCCAAAGAATAAGCTTTAATATAAGTTTTTTACGGTAAAAATATACAATTGCAGTAACAATAATAAAACTGACAACAAGCACCACAATGCGAGGCACAAAACAAAGCACTTGCAAAAGTAAAGATATCCCTCGCCAACTAAAAATTTTAAACAGCTCATCCACAACGCGCGGGACTTTAGAGTTTTCTCAGTAACTTAAAACTAAGCCATAAATTATATAGTATGGATGTTGAAGAGTGAGATGAAACCACATTTGTATTTTGCGAGGAGAGTATCCATTGTGTATCGGAGAGTGGCAGTAAAAAAAGAATTTGATGGAATAAAATCATTGCAAAAATTGACATATTACTGACAGAAATTCTAAAGTGAGCTTGCGGTAATTTTTCGTTTTGCTTGCTGCACAAATTTGGACGTGCAAAATATCACAAGGCATCGACAAAAATATAAGCTAAAAACTGTCTTGTAATCCATTTGAGTGCGAGTACTTGCACGAGGGCTTGAGAGAGAAGTTCGTGCTATGAGCTACGGTAGCTGCTTGAGGAGTCAGAATATGAGCAGAGAGTAGGATTGAATCTAATTGAAGAAGAAGGTCGACGATTTGGAATTTCATGGGACGTTTGAAATGGAAGTTACGAAACACGAGCTTCCCAGCTACGGTGTTGATTTCCCCCCCCTGAAAAAGAAACCACGCTTTAAATACTGACACCAATTGTGACCGAGTAAATAACCAAAATGGGCATCGGCGGGGCGGTGGGGGGGGGGTGGTGGGTTAGGTACAAAATATTGTTTTTAAAATCTTCCAAGGTAGTATACGATGATACCACACATGCTGTTCCACTAATAGGAATGTTCGTTTCATCGAGGACTTGGCCATGGTAAAAGTGAGAACATCCTTGGACCACGAAACTTGACCAACTTGACCGGGGGAAACACGTGCGCGCGTGTGCATGTTTGTCTGTGATTGAGTATGCGCGTGAGTGTGTGCGTGTGTGTGTGCACGCGTCGTACGTGTGCGTATGTGTGCCTGGAGTGTGTGCGAGTGCATCTGTGAGTAGGTACAATTTGTGTTTTGTGGTTCGTTAGTGTTGAGTTTAACGTCTCTGCTTGAGGTCCAGGGTTCGATTCCTGCTATATTAAGGCTGTTCCGAATAAGCCTTGTTGATCTGATGCTGTCCCGCTGGGAATCAGTCCAAGCTGATTGATCGGGTTTCCTACTTAATATGACGGTACTAGTTGTTCATTTCCGCTCGCAATGGGGTCGCCACCCTACAGCGTTGTGGTT
>JAMZAV010016334.1:0-13011 GCA_024449915.1 Sweltsa coloradensis | reverse complement strand
ATTTTAAAATAGGGGAAGTATTAATTGGGGGACCCCGAAAAGGGGGGTGACCTTGAGGGCATCACGTTTCTGTTCGTCTGAAGGTTGTTTGTTCGTGTGCCAGTCTCACAATAAAAACTGAAATTCCCTCGATTGATATGCGGGTTTTTTGGCTTGCCCGTACATGATGGCAGATAAGGCAAGCGAGGGGGGTGGGGGGATTAGGGGTAAAAACCGATACCTGCATTTTCTTAGATGGTTGATTTCCAAAGGGTACAGCAAAGAACAAACAAAAACAAAAAAAAAACTTTTTACCTTGCTGAGGGGAAGGGGTGGTGGCCTGGGGCCAGCAAAGGGAGGTTTGGGGGGGAGGGCTAGCCTAAACCCAAATTGGTATAATTGAAAGGCCCCTCCAAAAAAGATATTTCAACGCGTATAACAACGAAGCTTTGTACCGCACCCTTGTTCGTTTTTTTTTGTAAAAAAAAAGTAGATAAAGCATTTAATTCCTTTGTATAAAACATTGAAAATTTCAATTATTTTTTAACCTATTTTAATACAGGACGAGCACGAATCCATTAAAAAATCATTTTTTTAAATTTTTGACACACTTTTGAATATTTGTTATGGGATCGGTCGTTTTTAGAACTAGGGGAGTCGTTTTGGAAAAGTGAATTAAAAAAAAATGTTTTTGCTTAATAAATCTTACTTTTTTTTAAAAAAACTTCTGTTTTCGAATGAAAGGTGTATATATGTTTACTTTCGCTCGAACTTGCTTTGGGTTAGCGAACGGCACTTGCAACAAAACAAAGCTTTATTGAAAACAACTGGACGGGGAACGAGATTGGATATACCCCTGTATCGTACTTTAAATACTATCGTTTAAACCCGGGGTGCAATGGGGTAAAACCAAATCACCCCCAAATGGCAATTTAGATTACTTTATAAAGCCATTTTTTTTAAACGGGGGTCAAAAATAAAAAGGTTTAAAAAAAACAACTTTATGTTTTAATAAACACTGCGACGGATAGCGAAACGTTAATTAATTGAAAAAAGAAAAAAAACGCTTCCCCCTTTAGTCAACTGTGAGGCTATCCCCCCTTTCTTGGACAAAATTAATGTCAATTTGGGAAAATGTAGATCGATGATAGTGCCTATCAACAATTTTTAACCCGGTATTTACATTATTTTAAATGTCTTGTGAACGCTTTGAATATAAGAATAATTCACATTATTTTTCCCCATGAAAATGGAGTAAATTTTTGATTTTTTAAAAAAGGAAAATGAAATCGTGCACCAGCATTGAAATTAAATTTCAATGTTCCCCAATCAAATGAACAAATAAAAACCGTTTTTCAGTACGTGATCATTTCAAGTATCTATTTTAAGGTTAAAGTGATCCCACGCCGCCAGCGGGGGAAATGGCAGACGCTTTCAAAAATCATGTGTGGATCAAATGACATGCTATTCAAAACAAAACCCTGTATTTTACACCCCACAGCCATTCAACCCAATTGCCTAGATTGCAGGGGGGAAAAGGGCAATGCAAAAATATATTCAATTGGGCCCTATCGCGCATTTGAACAAAATTATGAATCAACAATAAACAAAAAATGATGCGTTTTTTCTTTTTAAGGGTGTAATTACAAATTTGGTTTTTGGCGTGAAATAGAAAATTTATCGTGAAACGTTACACATATCCCAATTTTTTTGTTCAGAAAAAAAATTTGCAAGTTCACATTTTTCAAATTTGCGGGGATTTTTTTATTTTTAAGTAGCATTATGGACGATACATTTATAAATCCCCGAGTTTAAAATTTGTTTTACGCAAAATATTGATGGGAAATTATTTCATGTTTTTTTACTGGATCAAACTATTTCTAAAACGTTTTATTTTATTATTTTTGTGGCAAAATTTATATCGTACAACCATTCGTGTCCCGTGCCCCTTTGGGTTATTTGTTTTTTAAAAGTAACTACAGGGTTTTTTTCATCAGGCACCCAGGTAAAGGTTTTGCCAAATGGGAAAAAGCAGTATATAGTTAGAGAGAATTTCGTTCCCCATAATGTAGAATAGTTCCAAGTGTGCTTTTTAAATTTTTTTTTTCTACTTGTTACACTTTTTTTTGTAATAAAACAAACCCAGAGTTTTTTTTCTCTCGTATATCATAGGTTTATAACAAAAAAATATTTTTATTTCATAGTTGTTAATTTTTTATCCCCCAAAGTTAAGGAGCGGACTTTCAGTGGGATATTTAATTAAGCAGTGATGTTAGTCCCGAGATAAGGGTGATGATATGAATTTTTAAAAAGTAACAGGAATCCGTACTAAACTGGATTGAAACTACATTTCCTTTAAAAAATACTCATGAGCAACTCACCATGGGCAGTGGCAATGAGTATGCAGAGAGACCTCCTCTCCCTAAACCCTCCTTTACTACTTAAAGTTGGTATGAGGCATCCAATTCTAACATTTAAAATTTTAAAAATTGCTTAAAAATCTTTATAGGTTACCGGTAAGTATACTCACCACCACTTTTCAAAATCTAACAATTAAAAACTGCCCGATTTCATACTTTTTTTTCGGGGGAAAAAAATGTTTTTTTTGTTTGGAATTGGTAGAATTTTTCCTTAATGAAAATAATGATTAAAAGGGTTTTTGTAAAATTCTGAAATCAAATTGTTATAAAAAACAAAATTTTCACAAATTTCCGAGATGTTCCGGAATTTTGTTTGCCTATGTAATTCAATCTAAAACATGTAAAAAAGGGGGGAAATAAAAAAATTGTACAAAAAAAAATTTTTTTAAAAATAAAATTTCAAATTTGGTTTTTTTTTTAAAATTTTGATCCCAATTTTGGAAACCCAAAAATCAGAAAATTTTTTCGTAAATATCAAGCAAAACAAAAAAATTTTTCTAAAATTCATTAAAAAATCACGAATGTAAATTTTGGGTCCCAGCTTTTTCCCCGATAGAGGGTATAAAAAACTAAAAAAATACACCTATAACTTCCCTAAAAAACACGTCTATAAAAACAAAAGTGAATCTGGAGTGGTCACTACCGTGGGACAGTACCCCGTGACTTATCTTTGTGGTAGCGCGTTCCAGGTTCCCCATCGCACAATCCCCCGTACCCAAAAGAACGCACAAACACACGTCTTCTGTGACAAACATTTTAAACTAGAGTGAAGCCTCATGCGTGATCAATCTAACTAGCACAACGAGCCAGGTGCTTGCATTGCACCCTGCACCTCAGACGTTCCAGCGAGAAGGACTCCGAAGTCCAACAGCAGCTACCCACCGGCCCCCGTGGATACGGTGGGAAAGGGTGACACGTCATCGCACCTTTAAAAGACACTACCGATTTGGGCCAGGCGAACGTTAACTAACTATAAAACAAAATTTAAATTAAATTTAAAATTATTTAATTTTGTTTCCAATGCATGATACGCCCCAGGAGGTTTCAAAAATAATGCGGGGTTGGGACTTCATTGGTAAAAAAAAGAAAAAAATTGTTCTGTAAAATGTTTTAAGGAAACGTTATTTTTTAAAGCTACGATTTAAAAATTTAAAAAGTTTTACAGAAAAAAATACCGTTTTTTTCGAGCAATTAAGGGTTTTTCACAATAATCTATACATAATCTATAATTCCATACATAAAAAAGAAAGCACGTTGAAACAGAAAAAAAAAATGCAAAAAAACCAAAAAGGGGTTTTGAGACAAGCCCGACATAAAATACTAACCCTCGATTCACTAGGGGGTAATTAGAACAAAAAATAAAAAATAAAATTTTTCGTTTTTTATAATTAAATATTTTGCTTTATCGTTATTATTATAAACTTAAATTAAGGGGAAAGTAGGAAATTTATTTGATCTTTGAACTAGCTCTCGCCGTCCCCTCCCAAACCCTTTTTCCACACTTTTTTTTAATGTTCACTAAATTCGCAAAAAAAAATTTTTTTGACTGAATTAAAAAACTTCTCGTCTAATGATGACCCCTTTTAAAATTACAGTATTCGAATTTTAACCGTTTGTGTTCATTTATGAAGTCACGACAGTGTTGGCTCGGGGCGCTAAGCGCTTGACTCTGATTGGAGGTCCCGGTTCAATCCCCTCGAGACCGGCAATCCTGATGTAGGATTTTTCCGAGGTTTTCCTAAGTCGTTAATGCGAACGCAAGGATTGAGCCATCTAAAACAGCCTTCGGACATCCCTTCACAATTGTCCTAACTCCAGACCTAGTTGGACCACGAAGAGAGGCCAGCATTGTAACCTGGGCAGGGTCACCACGATGAATTTTTATTTAAATCAGTTTAATTTGATCCAGTAAGCCCTACATATTATTTTGATCCAGACTTGAGTAAACGTTTTGATTGTTGTTTTTTTTTTAATATAAAATAATGGTATATTTATTTGTTAATTAATGTGAATCGTGTTCTTAAATGTCTAAACACAATATCTGCATTGAGATAAAGTAAAAAAATTATTGTATAACTTAAAAAGGTATTTCCTTAACTTTTTACAATATTCCATATATAAATCCTAGAAACACTATATAAAGACATTACTCAGACAATGCAGTTGATATCCCTGTAATGCTAGAAATGTTTAACGCAGTTAATTTCTTCGAGCATTGTAAAATGACAGTTTTGTACCTTAAATCTACCATTGGGTCCATATTTTAAAACAATTTATATAATCTGACAATGCGTATACTATGTCACTTTGATGATGATCTAGCTCTACATCTCATGTTTGTCAGCAATTTAAAATGTTTCAACAAGAGCCCAGCAAACGCCGAGTGTTGTTATCGATTCGAAGACTGAGCACAATAGGATGTAAACAAAAATTAAAAAAGATCTACGAGAAAATAAAAATTGTTTTTGTTTATTAGCTAGGATTACTTACGAACCGAGACGTTAATGTAGAAATGAGCTGCAACATATTCTGGCTGGGTGACCGTCAACGTTTTTAAATCGCAGTACTTTGTCTAGACATAATTGACGGTTGGAAGATTGTATCTTGTTATTGTGTACCTATTTAGTTGAAATTATGGTTTGTAATTTTCCTAGTTTATTATTGAGCGAGCGTAGCGAGCGTCTCCACTTGACTCTTATGGCTCGAATGTCTGTTTTTTTGTTTTGTTTTGTTTTGTTTGTTTGTTTTGTTTTTTTTCTGTTACTGCTTCGGTACAGGTCGCACCGTTTCTTTGATCGACCTGAAATTTTGCACAACTGTACATACCACCTATGCGGGTTGCTGCATAGTTTTGTGGCAAAATCGTTCAAAAAGTTAAAAAGTTACATTAAAGTTAATCGAAAGTTTTTTTTTAAACTAAACGGCGACAAAATCTGAGGTGGCCAAATCATTAGAATGTCCGTCCGGTCACGAATATGTTAATTTTATTTGATCCGATAAGTAGTGTAGATGGAAATTACATTATAACAAAGTACGTTACCATGGCAACGGAAAGTCGCGCAGCTTTTTGGTCATGATAGCTGCGACGGGAACTCTATCGAGTTAAATTTTTGACCATACCGCAAGCTTCGTTCCCGATGGTGAATGCCATTTAGTTTGTGGCAAAATCGTTAAAAGTTATAAAGTTACATTAAAGTTAATCTAAAGTTTCTTGTTAAAACTAAACGGCGACAAAATCTGAGATAGCCAAATCATTTGATGTCCGTCCGGTCACGATTTTAATGTTATTTGATCCGATAAAGTGTAGAATATAATATACACTTTACAAAAGTAACGTTACAGTGGGCAACGAAAAGCGCAGAGAATCTGGTCACTATGCAACTGCCACCTGAAGTAATCAGAGTTAATTTTTTCCAAAGAAATGATGTCAAGTCCTCTAGATGGCCGGTGGATTTTATCCTTCTCTCCAATTTTACAAATTTTCAGCTAAATCGGTCAAGACCTAAAGTAATTATTGTAATCATAATTCGAAAAAATTATGTTAAAAAATGAAGAGGCAGTGAAGATACAAAGATCACTATTAGAAGGCATGAGCGGTTAGTACAATGCAAATTTGTAGTAAAGTGTACAATGTCAATATCCAGTTAGCCTAACTTGGGTGGGCCATAGGGGTTTAATATCAATGGGTGGGCCTTATGGAATGTCGTACTCGGGTCATGTTGCACGTACCGGTGCTCGCTCAACAACGCGTCCAACTGAGCGCTTTCCTAGTTTATTTATTGAGCGAGCGAAGCGAGCGTCTCCACTTGACTCTTGTGGCTCGAATGTCTGTTATTTTTGTGTTTTTTTGTGTTTTTTTTTTCTGTTACTGCTTCTGTACAGGTCGCACCGTTTCTTTGATCGACCTGAAATTTTGCACACATGTACATACCACCTATGCGGGTTGCTGTATAGTTTTTGAACAAAATCCGATCGTTGGTTATAAAAATAAAAATAAAATAAAAAATAAAAACGTTCCGATCGTTATGAATTTTGCAGGGTCAATAAGTACAACATTCTCTCCTATTTTACAAATTTTCAGCTAAATCGGTCAAGACCTTAAGTAGTGTAGATAGAAATTACATTTTAACAAAAGTAACGCTACCATGGCAACGAAAAGTCTCACTATGCACTGCCACCTAGAAGTAATCAAAATACTATCGAGGAAGCAGTGTATTATTTGTTATCAAAGAGTTAAAATAGTTTTCCCAAAGAAATGATGTCAAGGTCCTATAGATGGCGGTGGATTTTATCCATTCTCTCCTATTTTACAAATTTTCAGCTTAATCGGTCAAACGACTTATTGGTATGTAACATTATAGGAATGTCGTACTCGGGTCGTGTTGCACGTACCGGTGCTCGCTCAACAACGCGACGGGACTTTAGCGTTTTCCTAGTTTATGTCAGCATTGCTGTGTAAGAAAAAACGAAATTGTGATAAACCTGTAAAAAGAGCACTGCATACAATTCTACTTACACAATGTAGATGACAAATTGATGATTATTAAAAATAACAGAACACAAAACACAATTACATAATATTGTTACAATGAATACAAAACGGTAGCGTTAACATAACACGGGAGTAATAATACAATCTCAATATTCTTGGTTGCAAGAGATAAAAATTGCAAATATATATTGTAAAGGTAAACATTATTGGTTGTATCAATTGCGTACGTCAATATTCACATCCTTACCGATCCCAAGCAAGAAGATACTCCGAATGTTTTTTTTTGTATTTATAGTTGTATCTATTACTTAATATTCGATATTAATGTGTTGTCCTTAGAAACTCCGTTGGGTGAAAGTTATTACAAATTAAATAATTCAATGAACATTTTAGTTAGTATTTAGAGTCTACTCAGTCCCATATACTTGGTTATTAGTGGGGGGCTTTAATATAAACAAAAAAAATAAACTGGCTCGGTATTTAAAACAGGAATAGCGACCAAACGGTCGGGCAACGATTTACCCCGCAGCATCAACGAGGCTAATTCAAAACAACTTCAGAATGTACTATGTGATTCGTTTGCTAGGACGGCTCTAAAGTCAATTTGTCGACACATACCCAACCACAGTATAAAATAAATTCGTCAACTCATCGAAATATAAAACGATATAGTGTTGGCTCGAGCGTTGAGCGCTCGACTCTGATTCGGGGGTTCCCGGCTCAAATCCCGTCGAGACTGACAATCCTGACTGAAGGTATTTTCCTCGAGGTTTTCCTCAGTCGTTAATGCGAATGCGAGGGATTGAGTCCTCTTAAACAGCCCTCTGACAATGACATGCCTGCACAATTATCTTGACTCCTAACATGAAGAGGGCCATGCATTGCACCCGGGGCAGGTTTCCCGCGAGAAATGTCATTTTCCGGGACCATCTGCATTGCAAGCAGTGACTAACCACGGGACAAACCCAACAAACACAAAAACTGTATTTAATTATTTTAAATATTAGCTATTGTTTGGCGGGTATTAAGCATAATACCGCTTCAAGGACTAAATTATATCATGACGTGATGGCGATTGCCGAAAAACGTACTCTTAATGAGGAAAGAAAACTGATCAAATTGCAACTTTTTCCTTTCATATGATAAATTATGCAGTGTTAAGATTATTTTATTCAGCAATTACTATAATTAATATTATATATTATATATAAAAAATTTATTTCAAGATTCTGTGGTTTGGTGGAAATACATAAATAAGGTTAAGATTAATTGTAAAATAAACTCGCGTAATGTTTGGTATGTGTATGTTTATCGTGGTAGCGAATCGAACCCGGGGCACTGGCTGGGCTGCCGCTAGCTGGAGGATGGCCGGGCCGGTCTTCCCGCCCGCCCTCCCCCCCCCCCCGACCGGCCGGCCAGGGTAACCTGACCCTGCTTGCTTGCACCACGGCCAAACATGCAAAACGCTCGAGATTTTATGGGAAAAGTTGGAAGGTCCATTAAGAATCATTGTGGGTTGACTGTGTGCTGATTACCATAAAGGAGGATCAGATGTGCACTATTACCCGCACTACAATAACAAGACAACCGTATAGAATTCACCTTTCCAGTTTCCTAGGGGAATATTCGTGGTTTTTTATCATTTCATGCGTGAGCAATTTATTTCATTCGACTTGCATTTCTTCGTTTTATGTTTGGGTCTTGAACAACCTTTCGTAAAATAAAAAAAACTTCCGAGCTTTCGAGCGAGTAATTGATTTTTCAATTAAGACGATTTGGAAAATTAACTTTCTCAAATTTAATTTGTGATTACTAAACTGCGCTGTGCGTATTGATCCTTTTGCGTGTAAGTATCGGAAGTAATAGACCAAATACTTGATGTTTCATTGAGTCGGCATCTTATAACGAAGAGAATAACACTCACGACTTCAGGGAAATTTAAATTATTTTCTCAGTATAAACAATGAAAAACTTTTAAAATTAAGATAGTTCTAATGATACCCGTCTTGAGATAAATGTTGAGCTCAAACTAGCTAGCTTGGTTAATGTTAAGGGTGATTTGTAAGTTTTTAGCAGCGCTGAAAAATTAAAACCCGTTAAACCCTTTCAATGATGTTTAAGGGCTAAGTTTAAGTGATGTGTTTTGGTAATTGAGAGTATACCGCGGGCATTGTTGAACAAATTTTGTTCTAGACCAATTTAAAAAAAACATATTTCATGCGTTGTCATAAAACAGAAAGCAAATACTTTATAATCAGACTTTTTTTAAAAAGTTATAAGATACCCTCTAAAAATTTTAGATAGTTTTTAAAAATTTTGGAAAACAAAATAAACATATATTTTGTAATAATAGTCTATGATTGACTTATGGGCAATGAATCATTCATTCTTGCTTGACAATTTAAATTCACCACACACGTTCCATATATACATCCCAAAGCTGCCTGGCTGTGCAAATAAAAGTTTTGGGAAATGCCAAATGTGGCTGCGAGATAAAGTAATCTGTGGGTGATTTTGTTCTACGTAAGCGAGCTACACAGCCTGGCGGATAACGAGGAATTTCCAAATCCAATAAAGATAGCATCACCATGCAGAGATTGAACCCTTGGAATTTTCCGCTAGCTAAAAGATTAAAGTGAAATTGGGGAAACTAGCACATTTACCTCATGCAAAATAAGGTGGGATTTGAGAATATATCGTTCAATTTTAATTACATTTTAATATTCCTATACTTTTTAAAGAACATTATAATTTTAGTGGATGCCACTGCGATAAATTTGGGATCTGAGTGAAAATTTCAGACTGGTTGCATTTTTTTTCGAGATAGATTTCATCACGCTAAAACTTGTCTTGTTTAATATATCACGTATATCTTTATTTTCTTGATCTCTTTATCTCTCTGGTGTCTATCTTCTAAGCTCCGTCTTAGAGCAATCCCAGCAACACAAGCGTGCGGGAGCACCGGTATTGGTCGGGCACTCTGGGAGCGTGCGGGGTACGGGCTGCTCGGTGCTTAGTCAGGGCGTCGGCGGGCCCGGTCCGGCAATTTTGGTAATACTACCTAGCCTTGCTTTCCGGGCCCTAGCCTCATGCCCCGGATGAATTTCTTTGTTCCGCAGACATTAAACCCTACGGACCCATGCACCATTCTTGACTGCCCAGGCGCTCCCCGGCCATGCAGTAATGCCCCGTGAATGTATTTCTTCTTTTCCCCCCACCATTCCCATACGGGACCAGGCCATGCAAACATTCCCTTTGGCTCCCGGGGGCGTTCAACGGCCGTAGTCATCCCCCGTGAATGTATTTTTTTGTTCCCCCCTTTCAACCCGGAGGGGCCCCATGCAATGTAACTTTTCCCCATTAGCTGCCCTGCACACAAACCCAAAGACACAAAATAAATTTCGTTCTTTTTTAACCCAACCGTTGTATATTCCTCTCAATAAATTTTTTGGATGAGCGCAGAGCGTAGCAGCGAAGAAAAGATTCCTTTCTACCGGGAAAAAATAGGGAAAATGTTTATTTTTTTTTTTTTTTCTTTTTTTTTTGTATTTTTGGTGTTTGTTTACCGATTCCGGCAAAACCTACTCCAATTGTATGAAATTTTGTTTTGGCCTTTGAAATCTCTAAACTTAAAACTGCCATTTTTTTTTGGGAAATCAAAAATTATTTTTTAGAAACGCTTTTTACGATTTTTTTTTTTTTGAAAATTTTCGACTTATAACACCTACATGCTTTATTCGATTGAAATGATTGTTTAAACCAGAACCTTAATTTTATAAAATTGTATTTTCGTGTAAAATTTTTGAGCGTACCAAAAAATTTTTTCTCATAAAAATTGCAATTTTGAGTTTTTTTATTTTTTTTTTCTTTGACTTTAACACGTACATGCTTTATCTGATTGTAAATTTTTTCACAGAACCTTTAAATTTTAAAATTAATTTTTCAGTAAAATTTTAAAACGAAATCGAAAAATTATTTTTTGAAATCGCTATTTTACCTTGTTTCTTTTTTAAACAATTACCCCAAACCCCAACAACGCGCCTATAAAAGTGTTTGCGAAGCTTCATTTTAATTATCTTTTGCTTACAAATAATAGGTTTTGGCCTGTTCTTTTTCTCTTGTAATACAGTTTAAAAAGAAAATGAACCTGTAACTATAGTTTTTAAATTTTTTTCCAAATGACACAAAAAGATGTGAACATCTCTAATGAAAATCATTTTAATTTGGTTGCTAAAAACCCAAAAGAATCGTACTACCGTTTTCTTTTGAACGTATCATTCAGCATCGCACGGCAGCATATATTTATTTTTTCATATGCACCCCCCTCGGCCTATATCAACTACGGAACAAAATTTTGAACATGCGCTTCAAAAGAAAAGGCTTTGGGAAAAGCAAAAAATTTATTGCACCCCTTTAAAAAAATAAAAAGTTTTTTCCCTTTGTGTAATATATTGAACACTATTAAAACACATCCAAAAGTTCAAATGCGATACTGATGGGGGCCCCGAGCAGCCACAATTTGGGTGAGCGTAGCGACGAGCGAATTTTTCCCTTTTACATACTGGAGAAAAAAAATTTTGGAATTTTTTTTTTCTTTCTTTCTGATTTTTTTCTGACTGTTAGCACATTCCCGGGTAAACCGATTCTCTAAATTTCGATAAATTTTCTGGAGACCTTCGAAATCTCGAACTTAAATGCCACGTTTTTGGCGCAATCGAAAAATTATTTTTTATGAAAAACCCAATTTTTTCGATTTTTTTTTTGTTTTTTTTAAAAAAACCCCGAATTTTAAAACCTACAGCTTTATTCATTGTAATGTTTTTTTTTCAAACCTTAATTTTATGAATTTAAATTCGGTGAAATAAGAGCGCATCAAAAAATTATATCTCATGTAATGGGAAATTTTTCACTTTTTTTATTTTTTAAATTTCTTTGAAAAAAACATCTACATGTTCCCATTGCAATAATTTTTACAGAACCAATTTTATGAATTAATATATTCGCGTGAAATTTTAGCGTAAGATAAATTTCTTGCTTTTTACGTTTTTAAACAAATTTGCTTTTTCCAAAAACGCGCCCGAAAAAGCGATGGCGAAGCTTCCTAGTTCTACAAATTTAGTCAAGTCGTTTGCGTTGTATCTTAGGGGGATATTCCCCCCCACATCAAGCCCCTTCCCTGGGGAAGGGTTAAAACTTGGCTTACAGATGGAGGGCCGCTGCTGGATCAGTTGAGACCTTACCTTTAATTTTTTTAAAACTTTTAAAATTTTATGTTTTGAATAACCACCCACAGGGAATCGACTATGTCCAGCTTGGACAATATAGCTATATAATCTGATATTTAATCAATCAAAACTTTTTATTTTAGGTTTTTCATTTAGCTAAGATCGCGCTACGGGGTGTACTTTTGTATTGTCAATGGACGGGGATAGGCAGGGTTTCGCCCGGGGGGCCCTGCGGGCGGGACAGGGTGAGAGTGTACGGTTAACGGCCCCGGGACCCGGGGGGGCATCAAGCGGTTTATAAAAAACGGGGCAGCACGGGGGTATGGCCGGGGGAGCTACGGTACCCTGCGGTCCCCTCCGGGCCCAGGGGACACTCCTAGGCGTACCCCTACGGCACCCGGCCCGGGCCCCGTACGAGCAGCCCCAGCGGGGACCGGCCGGTATATCACATTTTTGTTTGCTGGGTAGTAAACTGTCTCACAAAAATTATCGAGTTATCTCTTCGTTTGTTTTTTTTAACAATTAAAATTAAATTTTGACAGAGTTCAAAAAGGGCGTTTGAAATTTTTGGGTAAAACTTTAAATGATAATTAATTTAAATTTTTTTTGGGAAAAACCCGTTATAGGGGGCAATTAGCCCCTCTTCGGGAACTAGGTATTTTCGGTAGGGAAATTGTGAAGGGGGTGTCCGAGGGGTATTTAAGAGGACTCAATCCCTTGCATTCGCCTTAACGACTGAGGGAAAAACCCCGGAAAAAAAACCTTTATAGGATTTCCCTCTCGACGGGATTTTGAACCGGGGCCTCCCGAATCAGGGTCGAGCGCTTTGCGCCCCAGCCAAAACGTCGGTCAAATGATAAAGATGAGCTGCACCTTGTGATATGCTAGATTTTTC
>JAMZAV010016333.1:0-10713 GCA_024449915.1 Sweltsa coloradensis | reverse complement strand
TTCGAAATCCGATTTTCATGTCAACGAAGTCGATTCTGATGGAAATGTTGTTACGTTGAACAATTTGGAAGTTCCTGAAGTGAAAAAGGTAGAAACGATTACACTGGAAGAAGTCCTTCCAAAAGAAACTGTTGACAAATTGCGTACTCTACTAACCGACTTCGGCAGAAGCAATAAGGTTGAAATCGATGTATCAGCAATGCCAAAGGAAGAGCGCAAAAGAATTCACATAGCAATACGGGGAGAGTTTGGTGACAAGTTAAATAGCAACACTAAAACTACTGGTGAAACAAAGATACTGTTGATTGCTCGGTCAGACAAATCTGGTAAGTTTAGTTGTTGTTGTTGTCTCTCACTCCTGCAGTTGGTCAAGGACCGGTGGCAGGTTTCGTCTCCTTAATCTTCCAATTCCCTTCGACGTATATTTCCCTTCATTGTTATCCTTGTAGTTTAGTTCCCTTCACATTACATTTCTCTTACTTCCCTTTCACTACCTCATTAGCCTGTTCCCTCATCTTCATCATCCTCCTCATGTAGGCCTATTCCTTGGTCTATCGTTAGCTGATTAGTTGGGAGTAGTTTAGGCTTGAGCTTGGCCAGAAATAGTTTTTTTTTCTCCTATCCCCTTACCGAGACCTTTCCAATCAACCACTGCTCTTGCCATGAAGGAGTATTTGCCCACATCTCGGCCATTCCATAGTTGCGGGTGTGACACATTACACACTTACAATACCTGCCAAGTGTTAATAAATTACAAATTGAAACCCAAGACATTTTATACATTGATTGTTGCCATAAGATGTACAAATACACCAAATTTCAGCTTTCTGTGACTTTAAGAAATCAGTAAATAAAAATTAAAACAGGTGTTGCGGGTGTGACACTTTTTGCCACTGTATTTACACCCTTACATGAAAAAGTGCAAAAGTCTGTGAATATAGGACCCCTTGGAGAGGCAACTTTTTTTTCCTAAAGCATTATAGAACACCCTTAAAATAAAATATAAGGAATAGTGGCTCAAATAATTTAAAAGACGATTTATGATGGTTTGAAGATGTTGCGGGTGTGACAAGGAAATGTTGCGGGTGTGACGTAGTGCACAAAATATAACATTAATACGAGTTTTTGTATGTAGATTATAATTTGGTTGGCAGTTTTTCTTACATTCTTCATGAATACTCAATACTAAAATGTAAGTTAACAAATATGCATGCTAAATATGATATTTAAATAAGGTAGCCTATTATACAATAAAGTGGTGCATTGTAATTTTTTAATGAAATATGGGTCCTTGTCACTGATTATTTTTTGTTTAAACTTTGAAGTAGGGGCTAATAGCATAAAAAGAGGATTAGGCCTAACTAATAATGTCATCATTTATAATTAATGCAGCTTTATCATTATTTATGCATGCCTAATCACTGACGAACTTAATTGCCCACGAATGTTGTGAAGTATTAGAGGAGCTACCATCTTCTTGATAACGTCTTTGTTCTCGCATGACGTATTCACAATATCGGGCCATACCCAATAGTTACCACTAGGATGCATGCATCTACTTTAGCCTAAGGGTTACTTCACTGGTTTCATCATCAAATGCTACGATTTCAGCATAATACTGCTTGTCGGTATTTTTTCCCCATTTACCGCAAGTGAAACGAGGACAAAATCACTGACGTTAATATCTAGGGCAGGATTGTTGACAGAAGCGCAGACATCCGAAAAAATTATCACTTCTGTTAACTTAGGAAACTCGACTTTTAGTTCAGCAAAAATCTTTTTGAGGAATGCCCACACTGCATGTTTGTTATGTGTCAAGTCATCACTTTCAACCGCGAAGGACCTCTTAACGTCATCTTTTAATCAAGCGCAGGCTGTAAAAACATCATTTGATCATGACTCAAATGAGCGCTCTGAATCTCGTCCTAAATCATTGCCGAAAAATTTTCAGCAAAGTCGACTTGAAGTACAAATTCGTTTTCCGGTACCTACCTAATCTCTCTTTTGCTTTTTCAAAATACGTTGACTGCGTGCGTTATATGTGCATTACTTAGGCTACCTAAACTAGGTAGGCCTAATGGGCAATTTTTTTTTTACCTATTTGACTGTAGCCCTGGCATTTATCATGCAATTCAATAATCATGTCACACCCGCAACATAACTGTGTGTCACACCCGCAACACAATTCCAACCACTTCTAGTCAGTGCATCTCAGTTTTCTCTATTGGATATGATAAGTAATATAACCTAACCTTAAAATAAAGTCCTCTCCAACTTTTGTTAGCCATAATCTTAACACTATCATAGTTTATTGTAGTTTTGTGTTGCGGGTGTGACATGTATCATAACATCTTTAATGATACAAAATTTCAGTAAAAACTTACTTTGTGTTCAGTTTTTTCCAACTAAAATACTTCACAACATCATTAAGTGTTGATATACAAAAGAAAGAACTTCACATAGCTGACCTAAAAGAAATTGGAGGGCTTACAATTTAGGGGATGTGGCACTAAAATAAAACAATAACTTTACATCGACTTTGAAGCACTGTAAAAACACATAATTTACTACCCACAAAGAAAGCAAAGATATTTTGAAATTCAGTGGAGTTTTGACTTTAATTTTTGACCCATCAATAAACTATTGGGTAAAAATTATTTTTCACTTGTCAGGCTCACTTTGCTATGGAATGGCCGATCTGTCTTATATGTTCCCCTCTCATACTTCCAACCATGATCCCCTCTAGCCAGGTATGTGGCCCTAGTTAATCCCTTATTAAGTTCACCACATCCCTCATGGTTCCTCGATTTCTATATAATTTACTCATCTGATCCCTCCTCCTTCTATCCTCAAGTTTCTCCCACCTTTAGGCTATTAACCATTAACGCTCCCTTTTCGTAAACTCTTACTGTCTTCCTTTAAATCACCTCCTCCTTCCAATTTTTCCCCTTTATTCATTACTCTTTGGCGCCCTTCTCTGCCGCTTCCCCCGCTAGTCAGTGCTTCCCTGTGGGGATCCCATACCGCCTAGCATACTCTTAGGTTGTTCTCACAGGTTTTGTAGGCATCCCCCCTTAAAGCTCCCCACTCGCCCCTTTAAGTGTTCTCTGACAAAATTGAAACATCTGAATCCTTTCTTTGTGTTTGCCTTCACATGCTCTTCCCAGTTTAGTTGCTGTGTACCCATACCCTAAGTAGGCTATTTGATGCCACCACTCTCTAAGCAACCCCGACAATCCCGAGGATACTCTCGCAAGGCAAAATATCCCCCAACCCTGAAAATTGTTTAAAAAACATCGCACCCGTCTTTTAGTACTGCTCCTGGGGGAAAGGTATTTTCGGGGGGAAAGGCAAGGGGGTTTGGGGGGCGGACCCCCCCAACAATAGCGCCCGGGCAAAAATTTTTGAGGTCGGTTTTTTTTAAAAGGCGTTTGGGCGTTTTAGGATAACAAAAGGGGCCCAAATTCAGTACGGTCTGAAAAACTTCAGTATTTATCCGTGAAAACTCAAAAACCACTTGCAATAAGATAAGATAAGAACACTGATGTACAAACCATATGCGCCGCACAAAAAAATCCCCAAATGACTTATGTTGGGATCGCGTCTTACAATAATGTGTCTGGCTGTTTCAGGGATACAAACCCAATTTTTACGCCCCGGGGGACCCGTCCACATTCCCCCCGGGGGTTACCCGGGTAGTAAAAAAAAAAATAAAGGGGGGTGCTAAAAAACTGTAAAGAAACGGCTCATCAATTATCTAATATCTCAGACTAAGCGTTCTATAAACAATGACGTGCCGATAAGTAGTATTTCATAATCAAAAAAAGGGGAAAAGCAGCGGCCCGGGGTTAAGATAACCTCACTGTTGGGGTTGCATCTGCTTTAAATTTGTCACAGTAAAGTCAAGGTCACGACTCACATGCGTTGGCTGGGGGCGGGGGAAGGGGGGGGACTGGGCCCGAACGAGAAAAACAAGAAAAGGGAAATTTATCCCCTTTGGGGGTGATAGCTTTTAATTTTTGACTTCTAGCAATTGAAAACTAAGTGAGTTGGGGTAATTATTTACGCGGTATAATCTCTGGAAGATCGCACAAGTGGTTGGCGGGGAGGGGGGGGGGGGGGCATACTCGCACACTGCCACAAGTCGCGGCAGAATGGGCGCTCGATTCAAATTCTCGGAAAAAACTATATTTAAGCACGCCCATAAATTATCGAAAGAGCCAATTGTCACTCCAAAAAGCGAGCGTGCGAGTGGGATTTTCAGGGTTGATATCCATCGCACGGGGTGGCGGGGGAAAACCGGGTCGGGGGCAAACCCCCAGCCGCCGAGGGGGAAAAATTTTTTGGGGTCCTGTGTTTGGCCCCATTTGGTGGCAAAAAACGAAATTTGGGGCGACATCTAATTAAAAAAAACGATTAAAGAAAGCTAAAATTTTTGGGGCAATTCCACGCTAAGTGCCCTGCTAGAGAAAAAATTTTTTTTACAAAATGTATTTATGAAAATTTAAGTAAATTTAAATAGGGCCTATTTTTGTGCTTTGGAAAAAATTTATGAAAGCCCAAAAATTATATTTTTCTCATTTTCGCTGCTTTTTAATTTTTTTATACCACGCGGGTTGGAAAACATTGTAAGAACTATTTTAGTTATTAATTTTTTGTATGTTTTAAGAAAAAACTCCTTTCATTTAACCCCTTTTCAATACTTACATTTGTATTGAAAAGAAAATCAAAATAGTTAAATAATTGTACAACTTTAGCCTTTTTACTTTTTATCCCCATACACTGTTTCCTAATGTAATTCCTTTCCAAAAATCAATTATTTTAATATCATGTATTTGTAATTTAATTGACATAAAAAGTCTTTTCTTCAATGTTTCACTAAAATAAGGAAAGTTTAATCAAAATATTTTTAAAAATTTATTTAGGCCTAGGCCTACCCCAATTTTTCTTGAAACGGAATTACGTAGGAATTACAAACACTATTGCTTCAAAACAGTGTTAAATGTTGAAAAGTGACCCCCCTTTTTGAGAAATAACCTTTTTTTCATACAAAAAACTAGCCGTTTTGGCCTTTTCCTAATTGTAACAAACAATTTTTTTGACCCTCTTTCACTTTATACTTCTTCACCTATGGGTCGGATGGGCGGCCTTCTACCCCTCTGGTGGGCCCGTTTTCCTTTTCCTTCAAGGTTACGCCTTGTCCTGCTGGGGGCCTGCAGGTGATGAACCTGTTAGACCCTATCGTCTTTTCCTTCAACCTTTCACCTGACCAAAGCTATAACACGTGTCCGTGCTAAAAGCCAAGAGTTTGCAATTTGTAGTATTGTTCTTTTGTTTTGAATCCCAGTCACATTAGTAGGGCACCTCTCTCGTTGCCAGGGGTCTTGGTTCAAACCCGGTAAGACTGGGGTTCTTTTGTCGCCCCAACCCAGAGTCTAGGGGGGAAGCCTCTCACTGGTTTGTGCTTGTTTGGACTTTCCCCCCTTCCCTATCTCAAACCCTTTTCTCTTAGAATGAATAAAGGCACCCTTCCCCAGCAAAGCGGGGGTCACTTTTCTCTTGTTCCCAAGGTCCGGGTTTTCAATCCGGAAAGTAAAGGATTTTTTGTCTCCCGGCCCCGGGTTTTGGAGGGAAACCCCCCTTACTGTCTTGTTTACTGTGTGCCCAGTATAAAGGGTTTTGTGTGAGTAATTTTGCTTTGCAACTGCATGCAGAATTTCTTCTTGCGGGGCCCTACTACTTTTTGGTTATGTGTTGGGGTTTTTGTTTGCATGTGTAACTGATTTTATGGCCCCCATCCCCCTGATGTCCCAGAAGGCAAAACACGTCGTGGATTAAGGTAACAAACCACTTTAAATTATGCAGTTGCTCAGCGGTAAAAATTTTTGTCGCCCCCACCCTTCAGGCGGGGTTTTATTTCTTTATTTTCTCTTTGCTTTCCCAACCGTCAACCCTTCCCCAATCATACTAGACTGTCATTAAGAGTTGTTTTAACCATAGCCTAGGGCAGCATTTTGAAAATTTATCATTTGCTGGGGGAAATTTCCCTTTCCAAGGTTTGTAATTCCCCTTTCCGAAAATAAATACCTTAAAACATTTTTAAAATCCCCAAAAAGCCAAAAATCCTTTAAAAATTTTCAAAAATTTTCATACACCCCCATTAAATTAATTAAACCCCTAAGCATTATTTTAAAAATATAATTTGCTGGGGGAATTCCGTTACCGAATATAAAAAAATAGGCCTCACAACCTTGAAAATTGTGTAAAAATCAAATCGCACCCGTCTTTTAGTACTCCCCTAGCGGGAAGGTACTTTCGGCGGGAAAGGGAAGGGGGTTTTGGGGGGCGGAGCCCCCAACATACGCCGCAGGGAAAAATTTTGAGGTCAGGTTTTATTAAAGAGCGTTTTTTGGTTTTAGGGAAAATAGCGGGGTTAATTCAGTACTGAAAACTTCTATTTATACCCTGAAAACTTAACCCTTTTCAGATAAGATAAAAAATTTAAGAACCACTGAATGGTACAAAAAAATTTTCGCCGCATCAACAAAAGCCCAAAAACTTTTGTTCGCGATCGGTCTTACAAAAATTGTCCCCGGTGTTTTTCTAGGGATGACGAAACCCGACTTTTTTACGACCCGGTACCCGCCCATTACCCCGGGTTTTCCCGGGGAGTAAAACAAAAAAACTTGTGGGGGGTCTAAAGAACTGTGGAAGAAACGCGCTCATCAATTTTCGTAAATATCTCGGACGTAATGCTGTTCAAAACAATGACGTCCGAGGAAATTATTTCATAAACAAGAAGAGGGAACACACGGCCTTTAAAATAACCTCACTGTTCGGTTGCATCTGCTTTATAAACTTGCACATCAATCGGTCCGACTCACGATGCGTTGGCTCGGGGCCGGGAAGGGGGGGTGGACCCGAACGGAAAAAAACAAGTAAGGAAAGATTTTCACCATGGGTGATGCTTTTAAGTTTTGACTTCTACAGATTGAAAAAATAAGGTTTTGTGGTAAATTTTTTACGGGTATAATCTCTGGAAATCGCACAGGTTAGGGCAGGGGGGGGTGGGGGGGCATACTCACACACTGCCACAAGTCCGGGATGAATCGGGGCTCGGTTCAAATTCTCCAAAAAATATATTTGAAAACACGTCCTAAAAGTTACTCGCAAGAGCCAAATTTTACTCGCAAAAAGCGGCGGGCGTGGGATTTTCAAGGGGTTGGGCCCACATTTTTAAATTTAAAATATAGTAATTTAATTATTTTTAATGAAGGGATGTTTTTATTTTTTGTACTATGCTTCTAGATGTTGTAGAACTGCAAAATAGATATTTTTATTGCACCTTTGTTTTTTTAAAAATTAGGCCTAGGGTACTAACTTAACCAGTACCCTAAAAACATGGGGACTTTCAGCGAATTCCCTTACCGTCAAAAAACCCGCCTGAAAACCATTTTAAAAAAAATTTAAAAAAAATAAAATTTTTGCAAAATTTTTTCAAATTTAATCCTATGTAAGTCGTTTATAAACAGTTTACAAAAGGGTTCCTTTTTTTAAATATTTTTCTTTTAAAGTGTTTTTTTAGCTCTCTGAAATGTTTTTCCGTTACCGTGGAATTGCCTATTCATTACTAGCTCCCTTTCGTCCGTCATAGGTTTAATCCCCCCGGGCACTTTGGCCTGGGCCACAAAAAGCTTAGCCTAGGACCGCGGCCCATGAGATTAAAAAGGCCTAGGGCCCACCTGTGGATTTACACTATTTTTTTTATAGGATGGGCAAGGTCACTGATTTTTAATTAAAATAACACTACTTTTTTGGTTTTTTTGTTCACAAACTTAATCCAAAATCGGGAAGGCCCACCTTTGTGATTTTTAACCTAGCAGCTGACTTTGCAAGTCACGAGATGCTCGACAAGTTTCAAAGATTTCATTATTTCACTTATTATCAGGAGGATATTGCACGGGATTTAGGGGTTTTCGGTGGATTCTCATATTTCTCTCCAATAACGTCAGATGAAATTAAAACATATTAAGAAAGGTTTTTTCGTTCGCGTCGATTTTACCCTAGTTTAGGCTTTTTATGGTTTAGGGGGTCCTCTCTTTGTTACTGCGTTTTGGGGACCTGGAAATTGACCTTGCTTTTGATACCACTTCGTTTTTGGCGAGTGGTTGTAACTGGCCATGCTGCGCATCAGGTTTGCCGGGGGAGTTGTATTGGGGAGGGGCCGGCAATTCAAAAGCTAGTTGTAAAAAAGGCGGTCGCAGATAATTTTTTCTGCGATTATCAATTTTTCCAATCGCAAGCAACAATTTTCACTCGCAAATTGGAGCTTGGAGTGGGATTGTCGAGGGTTGCTCTCAGATCTCTGCCCCTTACTCATCCCTCACCATTTTAGACACGACCCTTCTTTTTTTTTGAATCTACCCTTTACACTTTCTATATTCAAAATCAGCCATTTTTAAATTACCCAAGTTCCCAAATCCCATATCATCCCTAAGTTTACCAAATTCCTCTATATTTTTTATCATCCTGTAATGATGCAATCTCTGCAAAAAAGCCCCCCTGGCCCCATCCCCGTGCTATACATTTACATATATCGCAAACAGGAGGACCCAAGACACTCCCCCTTGGGGGGCCCCGAGGTTTCCCCCGGGGCCCTTTTCCCGCTTCCCTTGCACACCCTCCCTCTGACTTCTGTTTTTTTAAAGTCCTTTATCCATCTGTTAACCCCCTTTATCCTCTATTACTTCTTTAACTTACTAACAATTTCTCATGCGGACCTTTTCGAAAACCCTTTTGAAATCTTGAAAAATGTCAACCACCCCCTCTATCCATGGGTTTCCCCCAATCGTTTACCATCCAACTTGGGTTTCCAAGAATATCCTTTCTAAAACCTGTGCTTTCAACACCAGTTTTTTTCTTTATTTCACCTTTTATTAATTCACCAATACTTTCTCCTTATTTTTGATCCTATAAACGTTTAAGAGATTGGTCTATAGTTACCAAATTTCCCCCCTTTTCCCCCCCTTTATTTAGGCCTTTGGGATTCTGGGCCTCCCCCCATCTGTCCGGATAGTTCCCCTCTTTTTCGATTTTCAATTATCCCCCCATGTTTTTGCTGTCTCCCATCAAGTTTTTGGAATCCACTCATGAGTCCATCCTTCCCGGTGCTTTCCCATTCTTTATCCTGCCCTATCTTGGGTTTTCCTTCAATGCGACCTCAATGATCCCGTCCCCCCCTCCATCTTTTGGCTACCCCATGTCTTGTCTTATCCTGGAAACTCAAGCATAATATTATTAAAGCCTCTGCCTTTTTTTTTTATCAAAATATAACTCACCACTATTTCCTTTCAGATGGTAAGTCACCACGTAGGAGACGTAGGGCGTAGGTAGACTAATTCTAGATTCAGTACTAAATATGACCAGGGGTCCGGTTTTTAAATCGCCTTGCTTTTTCAGCCCCGTCAAAACGTAATCCAAAAAGGGAATCCTATCCCACCTTATTTGCACTTCTTCGTTTTTAGGCCCAGGCCTACCCCAACTTTTTTTAAAAAGGGGGAAAAATAGGTTAGGGGGGGGGGGGGCGCAAAACGCTTTGTTTTACAATGCATTGGGATTGGTTTTTCTACCTACTAATGCGGGAGTCGGGGGTAGGTTTATTTTCCCTTTCCCTTTCCCTTTTTACTCCTTTATATTTTAATCCTCTTGAATCCCTTTTTCTTGTTTACTTCCCCCCCTATTTCATGCGTTTTTTCATTTCCTTTTTTTTTTGCGTCTTCACCCTGTGTAGGCCTACTTCATCCACTCTGGATGAATCTCAAGAGCTTGACCATGCTCTCTCACTTTTTTCCCCCTCTCTTCTAATCTAATCAGGGTAGCCTTAGGCATGTTTTTCCCACTTGGGGTTCGGTGCGGATGCGGGAAAATCCGAGTCGTCCCCCTTAAAGAGAAAGGGTTTATTGAAAATAATGAACAAAACACAGTAACACAGTTAAATAAACGTTCGTAAAAGGTGGCCGTCGGCGGGCAAACTGTCGGGCGCCATGTTCTCTCTCTGCCTTACCCCCCTCACTGCCTTCTTGACTGCCCCGAGGCGGGGAAAATAACAAACGGCTGTCCCGACATAAATTTCCCCCAATTATAACCAAAATTTAGATAGTTTAAAGTGATTCTAATTCTAACAAAAAACAAAAAAACTATGATAAAAGGGAAATAGGAAAACTATTTTATGCACTTATTTCTAAAGAGATGTCATCTTAAGTAAAAGGTTGATACCATTGCGGTTCTAAAAATACTGTCAACTAACCTACAAGAAAAACTAAAACTGAAGACAGTTATGCAATTTTCCAGTGCATATTATCTAAAAATAAGATAAGATTCTACTTTGATACTATCCCGAAAGATATTCGAAGCGGCTCGGACTCTTGTACCACGCCCGGGTACAGCTGGAGTCTTGGGCTTCTTCTTCATCCTCATCATTGGAAAGCTCGGAAGTGGGATCACCCCTCTCGACCCGGGCTACGGAACCCCCTGGTTCAAGAATACACGTGCGGAAAATGGAATAAAACCCCCCTCCCTCAGGCAATAAAACTGGGACACCCGATACGTGTCCCTCCCCCGGTAGGGCAACCTGTGCCCTTCCCCTCCCCCCAGGCCCCCCCTTCCCGCCTACTGGTCTAAATTCGCCTATGGCAGTTTCCCAAAACCCCCCCC
>JAMZAV010016332.1:0-10653 GCA_024449915.1 Sweltsa coloradensis | reverse complement strand
AGGTTTGTGGGCGCGTCAACCGTTAGGTTATATTGCGCCTCCTGTGATAATGTAGTTTATTATAATTATAATCGTAAAACACAGATTTTTTAAATGTTGGTTTGGCGAAAGGGTGCGTCAACCGTTTGGACATAATGCGACACTAGGGGTGAATACTCTATAGGGAGGAAGTCCCGCCTATGCTGGTCAGGACCAGCCACGGACACGGAAGGAAATGGACGAGGCTGACTACCGTATGTAGGCCTAGTGCGTCGTTGTCGAGAACGAGTTTGCCAGTAAATAAACTCGCAAATCGTAGTTTCCCCCGCGAAACTGCGTCAATACAAGATGCCAAGAAGTTTATACGTCAGTCAAACGTGTAAGTTCTTCGTACGGCGTAAACATATATATTTCTTTGAATAAGTCATTAAACCTGCAACAGGTTAGCAACATCTTTATGTATTCAAAACCCTATAAATATAACCACAATTCTACAAACTTAGAAATAGGTTACATATACGGAAGTAAATTGCATGATTGTTCAAAACACAAAATTGTAGGTGCTATATTTTAAAACAGTTTTAAATATCACATTATTTATTGAGCGGACTGTGTTATGTAAAAATATGGTTCGCAGTGAAATAATTTAATACTTATTGTGTTTTGTAATATAAATAATTTTTAAATTTATAGTTTTGATTTGTAACTACATTATATCTTATTGCGAGTGACAGTATAACTGTTGACTGCCAAAGAGTGCTTTTGTAGAATCCTGATCGATTATGCAGTAGGCCGGCTACTTATTAATTTATTTTTTGAGGGGGCGCCAAATGTTACTTCATTATGTACCGTACAACATAAACCGATTCCAGCCGACGTGAGAAACTAGGGCGCTTCAACTGGTTGGGTCATATTGCGCCACTTGTGATATTTAAGTATATGAAATTGGGGTTTATGGTTGTAAAGATTAAATTGTTTTCTAAGTTTAAAAAAAGAAAATGATGGAGATGATAGTATAATAGCAAAAGGAAAAATGATGTTTTTTGGGTTAAGGACGCGTCACTAATGCATGGCCATAATGCACCACTCTAGCCTAGGGGATATGGGGAGGAGGGGCCCATGCTGGTCATAATCAGCCATAGGTAAGGGGAGGAAAGGGGGTTCTCACGTCGCGGTCGTCAATGTCTTTGTCATCATTCGTTGTGTCATGGTCATCGTCGTCGGGGAGTTCGTCAATGGAAGTGGAGGTGTCCTCGACGACGATTGCCAGAGCTCGCCTCTTGTTTCGGGGAGTAAGATACTCCGCTCTTACTAGCTGATGTTTGCGAGGTGGACTTTTTCTCTTGAATCGCCTTTTACGATTAGCAGAGCCATGCTCTGGGCCAATTCTACCCCAGGCTTAGACGGGGCACATAGGAGGAGAAAAAGGGGGGTTCTCACATCGTAGTCGTCATTGTATATTTTATCTTAGTGATGTCATGGTCGTCTTCGTCGTCGGGGAGGTCGTCAAGGGAAGGGGAAGGTGTCCCCGACGACGATTGTCAGAGCTCGCCTCTAGATTCGGGGATTTTTATTTTTTTTATTTTTTTTATTTATTATATATTATTATTATAATTACTAGCTGATGTTTGCGAGATAGACTTTTTTTCTCCTGAATCGCCTTTTACGATTTGCAGAGCCATCTGGGCCAATTCTACCCCGGGTCCAGACGGAGCCAAATTTTACCCAAGGCTATAAAGGGTGCCCTAAACGAAACATATCTATTCAGCGGGCAATATATTTTGAACCTTCCCATGTTCAAGCATATGCAGTGTAAATATACCAGGGGACGTACACGTACAAGTCTTGACATTCTGTCCCCTCAAAAAGTCTTCAATACAAGCATTCCTTGGAAGTATTCTAAACAAGTATATATAATAAAAGTTTACCGTGCAATGCCTGCTGCAGTGCTGCCCTAGCGTGTTCCTGTACTAAAATATTGTATCGTTCAACTACCGCAGAAAACAAGGGTAATAACTAGTTGTTCCCGTCTCTCATTCATAACCCACGGGTAAACGATCTACGCTCGCTCAATGCTGGTTTGAAGCTTGGCTGTAAAATAGCGGAAATAAAATAGAGACGAAAATAGGAATACCATTAAAATTATGTGCCGGATATATTTGGTCTGTAAGGTATGCAAGCGGATGAGGGGTTCTAAAGAGAGAAGGATAACTAAGTTCCTTCTTTCAATTCCACGAACGAAAAAGTAGGCAAACGTAGAATTTCATTCTTGAGATAAAGAAAGAAAACAGAGATGAATCTCACGAAATATGTAAAATCGTTGTAACGAACGTAGGCGGTGCGGTGAAAAAATAGGAATTTAAATTCTGCAAAAATTACTTTTTAGTTTTTTTAAAGGTTTATTTGGATTAAGGACGCGTCAACCGTTAGGTCATAATGCACCACTCTAGCCTAAGGGGTAAGGGGGAGGAGGGGCCCATGCTGGTCAGAACCAGCCACGGGTAAGGGGAGGAAGGGGGGTTTCTCACGTCGCGGTCGTCATTGTCTTTGTCATCGTTCGTTGTGTCATTGTCATCGTCGCCGGGGGGTCGTCATGGGAAGGGGGCAAGGTCCCCGGCGACGATTGCCAGAGCTGATAGCTTATTTAATGTGATTTGCATTAAGATAAATAAATAACTTTGATTGAGAAATTTAGAAAAAAATGTAGTTGTCATTATGACAGAAGTTCTTCATATGATTGGGGGAGATTAAATTGGTGCCCGAGGCATCATATTTGGTACATTCTGCTAACGTGTAAGTTATATAGTATTTTCAAGTGTCATTTTATAGCGTTTTGTAGCATCTATTTTCTGGCCAATTTCAAAAACTTGTGTATGAAGTTTTTTTATTATTTTTATTTTGAAATTATGTCATCAAGTTTGAATTATAATCAACTGAATAAAAATTTGTAAAAATAAATAAATATCATGTAAAATTAAATAAAATAGGACTGAAAAACTTAACTTTTATGTAAAAAAAAAAGCGCTTTGTAGCATCTATTCACAAAACTGTATTTTCAATACCTGTACAATTATGATGTACCCGGTTGTATCACAATTGTGTCACATACATTATAATCTTTGTTTTTTTATTGATGTTTGCCACCATCGAGAGCTCAGCGTGATGGAGTTCAGACTCGTATAAAGACTCACTGTCGTGTTGTTTGGGTCTAGACCTCCAGCTGTTAACCGCGGGGCCGTGACGTCATTGTCCTCGCCGCGTTTATCTTGCTGTCACTCGGCCCGTCAGAGGGGCCACGAGGCGGCGCACAATCAAGCAGGCCGTGCCAGAGGATTGCCACCCCTTGTTATTATTAGTGTTTAGAACTATATTTAGCTCTGGAAACAATTACGCGTTGTTTAAACTTGGACGCACAAGGAACGAGTCGAGTTAGAGATTTGCAAATGTAAAATTACACTTTATAATTAATGCGAACTTTATGAACGATGATATTAGAAAATAGTTTCATTTTTTTGGTTTATTTGGATTAAGGACGCGTCAACCTCTAGGACCCTAGGTCATAATGCACCACTCTAACCTAGGGGATTTAGGGAGGAGGGGCCCATGCTGGCCAGAACCAGCCACGGGTGGGAGGAGGAAACCATAGGGGAGTTCTCATCATGTCGCGGTCGTCATCGTCTTGTCATCGTAAATGTCATCGTCGTCGGGGAGGTCGTCAAGGGAAAGGGGAGGTGTCCCCGACGACGATTGCCAGAGCTCGCCTCTAGTTTCGGGGAGTTATATACTCCCCTCTTACTAGCTGATGTTTGCGAGGTGGTCTTTTTCTCTTGAATCGCCTTGTACGATTAGCAGAGCCATGCTCTGGCCAATTCTACCCCGGTCCCAGACGGGATATTAAATAGGAAGTTTTTGTTTTTATTTTCCTTGCTAAATTAATAGTGTTTTAGTTTGTTTGGATTCAAGGCGCGTCAACCGTTGCGTCATCGTCATCGTCATCGTCGTCGTCGATGTTGTTGTTGTTGTTGATTGTCAGTGCTCGCCACTAGTTTAGGGGAGTAATATAATCCTCTACTAACTATAAGTAGCTGATGTTCGCGAGATTGACTTTGCCTTCTTTCTCGTCATAATGTACGATCGGTAGAGGAATACTCGTGGCCAAATTCTGCCCCGAGCCCAGAACTCTATACACACACAACACAAACAACTCTGCAAAAATCAAACAGGACGTGAGAAACTAGGGCGCTTCTGGTCAAATTGCGACGCCCTTTAAGTTGATTGATAATAAATTGGATTTGTTGATGTTTATTTTATTGATTGGATATTGCTTAACGTCTCATATTTATGCACTTTGGCTAATCGAGACGATGAGTGGCGATAGATGAGGATGAAGTATGAAAAGAAGGGAGGAGGAGAAACCCGGTACCGGCACTTTGCCTACTCATTTCGAAAAGAACCAAGGGGACCAACGGCCCATCCGACAGGACGGTGTAACTTTGACAGTCATATAGGTTCCTCCACTAACCCGGACTGCCGAGCAGACGTCGAGGACAACGAAGCCGTTACACTAGCTTTCGAACCCTCCATCTGCTCTAACCAGCGGTATACGTGAGTTTCAGGGTATAGCGGTCACCCACTCTACCCATAACCACGCCCGATTCTGCTTAACTTCGGTGTTCGAGTGAGAACCGGTTAAGCGAGCTCGGCTAAACCACTGGCTTATTGTTACCATTTTTTTAACAGCATTTTTATTTTATTTTTTTTTAAGGGCGCGTCAACCAAAAGGTCCTAGTTGAGTTTTATGTTTAGTTTATTGGGATTATTTTTTTTTTTTAAATTTCGATTAAGAGATTGCCAACCGTTAGGTCATAATGCGCCACTGTAGCCTAGGGGATTTAGGGAGGAGGAGCCCATGCTGGTCAAAACCAGCCAAGGGTAAGGGGAGGAAAGTAGGGTTCTAATGTCTCGGTTGTCATTGTCTTTGTCATCGTCGACGGAGAGGTCGTCAAGGGAAGGGGAAGTTTTTTTTGTTTATTTGGATTAAGAACGCGTCAACCGTTAGGTCATAATGCACCACTCTAGCCTAAGGGGGGGGGGGAGGAGGGGCTAATGCTGGTCAGATCCAGCCCCGGGTAGGGGGAGAAAAGGTGAGTTCTCACGTCGTGGTCGTCATCATCTTTGTCATCGTTATCGTTCATGTTATTACTGTCGTCGTCGTCGTCGGAGAGGGGGTTAAGGGGACGGGAAGGGGTCCCCGACGACTGCTAGAGCTCGCTTCTTGTTTATGGAAGTATTCCTTTAATTGCTAGCTGTTTTTTGCGAGATGCACTTTTATCTCTTTTCTTGTCATTTACGATTAGCAGAGCCATGGTCTGAGTCAATTCTACCCAGGGCCCAAACGGGGGTGCTCTGGGCCTAATTCTACACCGAGCGGATGTATGCACAAGTCACGACAAACGTTCGTATGCAAAGTGACTATACCAAACTCGTTAGAAAACATAGCATGTAGTTCTTTAACATCTTTCGCGTGGAAAGTAGAAAAGTTTAAAGCTTAGTGTATTCTTCGGTGTGAGCCTTAGCCTATATAGGCCCATTTGTTCGCAAGTTGACCCAAATTGCTGCAAACTTCTTTGAACCGCACTGGGCCATTCACCTTAACTTTGTCAAATATTATTCCGTCAAACTGGAAAACTCGTCGACTTTCATCTAAAGATTTTAATTTAAAATTTTGTTCTTGGCGGCTCATTTTCTGTCTCTCTTTTGCTCTAATTTCCACAAACCAAAATCAACAAAAGTGTTTGCCCACGTCACTTGAAATGTGTGTCAAGACTCCTCAAGGAGATCGCCCTCGGGCAAATAAAGTTCTGTAATCTGGAGAACACGTCACAATGCGCCTAGAGACAGACCGTTGCTCAGCCAATCAGCGAGTCTACTCGAGAAGAACAATAGGGGACCTCGGGCGAGATCTCTAGTTAGTAAGACGAGCTTTGTATGAGATGGGTGATTGCAGCGCGCGATGCGGTGAACTGAGGCGATTCATAAGGTCCAAATTTCGAGAGGTAAAAATGATTTTTTTTAGTATAGGGATTTTGGTATAATTTTGGGAAATTAGCATGTGGTACATTAGAACTATTAAAAGTATAATTTTTGTTTTTTAGTTTATTTGGATTAAGGACGCGTCAACCGTTAGGTCATAATGCAATGCACCACTCTAGCCTAGGGGATATAGCGAGGAGGGGCCCACGCTGGTCAGAACCAGCCACGGGTAAGGGGAGGAAAGGGGTTTCTCACGTCGCGGTCGTCGTCGTCTATGTCATCGTTCGTTATGTCATTGCCATCGTCGTCGGAGAGGTCGTCAAGGGAAGGGGAATGTGTCCCCGACGACGATTGCCAGAGCTCGCCTCTAGTTTCGTGGAGTAATATACTCCACTCTTATACAAGCTGATGTTTGCGAGGTGGGCTTTTTCTGTTGAATCGCCTTGTACGATTAGCAGAGCCATGCTCTGGGCCAATTCTACCCCGGGCCCAAACGGGGGCGCTTCAAGCGCTAAGGTCATACTATGTTGCTTTTATTTTTTGTTTGTTTGCGCCGACTGTGATATTGTAAGTGAAGAAAATGAGTATAAGTTGTGCGTTTTGGTGATTCACTGATTATATTGTTTTCTATGTTTATAAAAGAAAGGAAAATTATAAAATAGCATTACGTATATAGAACTTTGATGTTTTCGATATAAAAGGAAAAGTTATAAATCCGAATAAAAATTAATCAAAAATTTATTATTTAGTTGCAAACTCAGAACTTATTGATGTTATTGATGTCCAATTGAAAGCTTGGCTGAAATAAAATCATCATCCCTCCGCCGCCTTCGCTTCTCCACGCACACGCTCGCACACAAAAGTGCGTAGTTTCACAACATCATTGCGTGCCGAAACGCCTAGAAGCAAATAAAACAGTTTGAATACAGACACAACCATCAATCTTATATCGATCGAAGCTACGTTCAAAATAGTCGAGCGGAACAATGGCAGCTTATGTAACCAATATGTCAGGAATTCAATTAATTCCGTAAAACGTTCTATTTTGCATAAACAAACAACCACGCCTCAATTTTACAGACGACTTCAAAATGTTCTTATATCATTCAGTAGAAGTGCTCAAATTGTCTAGATAAGCCCGGATTACTTCCACAATGTTTTATTTCATTGAGTAGACGTTCTCAAATTCGACGTGAGAAACTAGGGCGCTTCAACCGGTTAGGGCTAGGTTATATTGCACCGCCTGTGCTATTGAAATTTAATGAAATGAAATGAGTTAATGGTGCGTTTGAAGATTATATTGTTTTCTAAGTGTGTTAGCTATAATTATAAGAAATTAAACTAATGGTGATGATGGTGATAGCAAACCAAAATTATTTACTTGAATGGAAACAAAGAAAATAATTTTTTGGTTTAGTTGGATTAAGGACGCGTCAACCGTTAGGTCATAATGCACCACTCTAACCTAGGGGGGGGGGGGAGCCCATGCTGGTCAGAACCAGCCACGGGTAAGGGGAGGAAAGGGGGTTCTCACATAGGGGTTGTCATTGTCTTCGTCATCGTTCGTGGTGTCATTCTCGTCATCGTCGCCGGGGGGTCGTCAAGGGAAGGGGGCAAGGTCCCCGACGACGATTGCCAGAGCTCGCCTCTATTTTCGGGGAGTAAAATACTACCCTTCATACTAGCTGATGTTTGCGAGGTGGACTTTTTCTCTTGAATCGCCTTTTACGATTAGCAGAGCCATGCTCTGGGCCAATTCTATCCCGGGCCCAGACGGGGAGAATACTGTTTGAAAAGTTTGTCTAGGGCCATTCTTGGTCTAAGTTGGCAAATGTCCCGACGACGACGACGTGAGAAACTAGGGCGCTTCAACCGGTTAGGTCATATTGCGCCGCCTGTGAATGAAAGGAAATGAGAAGAGTGAATGCAGGTATGTTTGATGATTAGATTGTTTTCTAAGTGTATAAATAACAAAATAAATTGATGATGAAGAAAGTAATAGCAAAATAAAAGTTATGTATTGAAATGAAAATAAAGAAAAGAAACAAATGTGTAAGATGTGAATTAAATTTTGTTAAATAGATTACAATGGATGAGAAATTTAGAAAGTTTGTCGCCGTTATCATATGATAGAAGTTCTTCATATGATTGGGAGAGATCAAATTGCGTGCGCAATGCATCATATTTGGCACATTCTGCTAGCATATGATGCACGGTTAAAGGTACATCACATGTGAGCAATCGAAAATGTACACTCGTTTTAAGTCCGGTTCAAAATGGCTGACAGCGACAATGAGCGAAGAGTAAATAGACGTGAGAAACTAGGACGCTTCAACCGGTTAGGTCATATTGCGCCGCCTGTGAATGAAAGTAAATGAGAAGAGTTAATGCAGGTATGTTTGATGATTAGATTGTTTTCTAAGTGTATAAATAACAAAATAAATTGATGATGAAGAAAGTAATAGCAAAATAAAAGTTATGTATGTAAATGAAAATAATGAAAAAAAAAGAAATGTGTAAGATGTGAATTAAATTTTGTTAAATAGATTACTATGGATGAGAAATTTAGAAAGTTTGTCGCCGTTATCATATGATAGAAGTTCTTCATATGATTGGGAGAGATCAAATTGCATGCGCAAGGCATCATATTTGGCACATTCTGCTAGCATATGATGCACGGTTAAAGGTACATCACATGTGTCACATATGGGAATAACCTTTTCTCTAGTTAAGAGATATCCGTGTGTTAGGCGTGTGTGCCCTATACGAAGTCTAGACCATACCACCTCTTCTCTTCGTGAGAGTCGAGACGTAGGTGGACGAATTTTGTTAGTCAATGTGGGCATCACACTACGCAATTTGTTATTTTGCAACACATCCCAAGATGCTTGTCGCAAATCAAACAATCTTTGCTTGTATCCACTCTTGACATCTGGAACGGGAACTAGATTGAAATCAACGTCGCGACGCTGGGAAGCTTCCTTAGCAGCCCGATCAGCGTGTTCATTTCCCTCTATGCCCACGTGTCCAGGTATCCAGCAAAACTCTATTATATATCCCTTAGAGGTTAGTTTTTCTAAATAGAATTGGATGTCTTGTACCAAATGATGACTAGAATACATGAGTTTTATAGCTTGAAGTGAACTTAAGCTATCTGAACACAAAAGGTATTCTCCACAACGACAGCGTAGAATGTATTTAAGAGCTTCACGGATGGCAAATAACTCTGCAGTGAAAACTGAACACACGTCGCTTAGCCTGAAACGTTCAGTTAAGGTGGAGCAATAAAAGGCACTTCCAACCTTGTTGTCAATTTTGGAGCCATCTGTGAATACCAAAGTAAACATTTGATGTTCATGGCAAATCTTTCTAAAGTTAATTTTGGACAATGAGCGAAACAATTCAAACGGATGCATAATATTTAAATGTAAGTAAACTTTTATCTAGTTTTTTATCATGTATTTTTGGATTAATACAGTTTAAGGGTGCGTCAATAGGCCTACGCCACTCTAGCCTATGTAGGGGTTTTGGTTTATATGGTATAAGGATGCGTCAACCGTTAGATCATAATGCGCCACTCTAGACTAGAAGTTAGGGGGAGGGGCCCATGCTGGTCAGAACCAGCCATGGGAAGGGGGAGGAATGGGCCGGGGTTCTCACGTAGCTTATAGAGAGGTTATCTGGCGATGTCTGTATTCGCAACAACCGTAATCGAAAGTGCAGTTAGAATAATTAAGTGCAGTGCATATTACTGATTTCTAAATTTCAAATTTACGACATCGATATCGTATATTCGATTACAATAATTCTTACTATGGTACTGTTGGGCTAATATCTTCCGTTATCTGTGGTATGTCTGAGTAGCCTAGGCCAAATCGTTAATCAATTTTGCAATTACTTGCTATGCAAATCTCGTGGTTTCAATGCACACATACCTTAATGCGATGTGAGGCACACATTATTGTAATGCAGCGATTGTCCAAGGTATAACAATTATGTCATTCTAACCTACGCGGCTAACGTTTAGCAATATTGGACCCCTCACAGAATATTAATTTTGCGTTTGTGTCAAGTTTTGCGCAAGAATTACAGTCACATTCGTCGATTAAATTTGAGTTAAATATGAGATTGAAGTCTAGAGAATGCGAATTTTATTTTAAACGGCGGCCCGGCCTGGCCCGAGGCCCGACCCGACTGGTTAAAATAATACGGCGGTCCGGCCCGAACCAGGCGCGAAAGGTGATGATCTTGGCCCGGCCCGAAAGTCTGAACGGCCCGAAAATCGGCCCAGAAAACCGGTTAGACTCGCAGAGGCTCTGCCGACGTCATTTTAGACAACAGATTGTCTATTATTGTGGTTTTTAATGGCTCTATACCAACTGAACACAATCGCAACTGAACACACCATGTCAACTGCACACAGTCGCGACTGAACACACCAAAATATCTGTGTTCAGTTGCGTCTGTGTTCAGTTGCACTGTGTGCAGTTGGGCTGTGTGCAGTTGGGCTGTGTTCAGTTGCGATGTGTTAAGTTGCGACTGTTCATTGTGCGTGTGCAGTTGCGATGTGTTCAGTTGCGACGTGTTCAGTGTTTTTCGTTCGTTGTGTTCAGTTGCATCTTGTCATGGAGTATACAGTTG
>JAMZAV010016331.1:0-10755 GCA_024449915.1 Sweltsa coloradensis | reverse complement strand
TGTTTTCTTTTAAAATTAAAAGTTTAAGTTACCTTTGGGTATCCCATCATGTACATACATACATGTCCGTTTTACAATTATAACTTTTTATTGCATAACTCGCCTTTTAAATGTCTTTTTAAGATTTTTATTAATTGTTTGTTTACAGTAAATGATAGTTTAATTTCCTGATCTCTAACAGTTTAAATGTTTTTAAAAAAAAAACAAGACAAAAAAAAATTATACCAGCTTCAGTCAATAAAATTTATGGATAATTTTTCTTTTTTCACTAAAAAAAGGACTGAATTAACTAAATCTCAGTCCTTTTGAAAGTAAAAATGAAGTGCATTAAGCCGAGACGAAAATACACAAAAAAGAAGACCCCACCGCCTCAGTAAATGAAAATTGGATTTGCCTTTCTTTGTTTTGGCACAAATTGCAACTGAATGCTTTTAAATCTCGGTTTTTTGAAACCAAAACAAAAAATGATTCAATACGAGACAAAACACAATAAAGAACCCCAGGGGGCCCAGTCAATGATCTTATGATTTCCCTTTTCTTTTTTCAGATGCAAATAGTAATAAAATGCATTTAAATTAAAAGTTTTTTTTGGACCTAAACAAATGAAGTTGTTCAACAACGAGCCAAATACACAAAATAAGACACCAGCCGGCCTCAGTAAACCGTCTAGGGACTTCCCTTTTTTTGTTCAGGTATTTTAAGACGACTGAGATGCTTTTCATTCCCTTTTTTTTGGACACAAACAATTGTGTGATTAAACTACGAGACGAAAATACACAGGAAGAAAGGGCTGAAAAGACACAGGGCCGGACACTAATTGGTTGTGGGGAAAGTGATGTCTCATATCACAGCCACTTTGGTGATCTCAGACCTGGGGAAATCGTCGGAGATCACCTCCAAAATGGGGACTCTGCAGGGGAAGTTTCTCGCCGCATTTATGCTGCAAAGGCGGGCAAAGGGCAAGAACAAAAGTTGAAATAACCCCCGGGCCGGGGGCATCAATCTGGGTTTGGAAGTTTTGTATGCTCATATCCAGCCACTTTTATGGTCTCGGACCTGGGACAATGTCGAGACACCTCCCAAGAGGGGGACTCTGAGGGGGGAACTTTTGTCGACCGCCCTTCACGCTGCAACAAGGAGGTCGAGGCAAGGATGACGTTAAATTTCCCCGGGGCCCGGGGGCTCAATGGTTGTGGAATGTTTTGTATCTCAATCACGCCCTTTGAGGTCTGGATTTGGGGGCAATCGTCGAGATCACCTCCCAAAATGGAGGACTTGCGGGGACTTTTATGACCCTCATTTCCCACGCTGCAACAAGGAGGGCGAGGACAAGGGGACGTTGAAATTACCAAGGGCCCGGGTCATCAATCTGGTTGGGGGAAAGTTTTTTGTCTATCCAGCCACTTTTTATGTCCGGACCTGGGGACAATCGCGAGACACCTCCAAAGGAGGGCTCTGCAGGGGAACTTTCATCGACCCTCATTCAGCGCAAAGGGGCAAGGACAAGAACAACGTTTTAAAAAACCCCCCGGCCGGGTCATCAATTGGTTTTTGGGGAAAGTTTTGTATGTCATATCACAGCCACTTTGATGGTCTCGACCCTGGGGACAAATTTGAGACACCCCCAAGATGGAGGGCTCTGAGGGGAATTTTTTGCCCGCCATTCATGCTGCAAAGAGGAAGGGCAAGGACGACGGAAAATAACCCCGGGCCGGAACCAAACGGTTGTGGAATGTTGTGTATGCCCCAAACACAGCCACTTTTTTGGTCTCGGACAGGGGGCAATCGTCGAGATCACCTCCCAAGATGGAGGACTCTGCAGGGGAAGTTTCTTTGCCCGCCATTCATGCGCAAAGGGAAGGAAAAGGACGCGGGAAATAACCGGGGCCCGAACACCAATCGGTTGTGGAATTTGTGTATATCTATCCAGGCATTTGGGATCTCGGACCTGGGAAAATCGTCAGATCACCTCCCAAGAGGAGGACTTGCAGGGGAAGTTTTTTTGGCCCGCCATTCATGTGCAAAGGGGAAGGAAAAAGGACACGGTAAAATAACCGGGGCCCCGGAGACAACCAATCGGGTTGGGGAAATTTTTGTGTATGCTCATTCACAGCCCCCCTTGGGTTTTTCTGGGGCCAGGGGAAAAATCGTCGAGATCCCCCCCAAAAGATGGAGGATTTTTGCAGGGGAATTTCTTTTTGCCCGCCATTCATGCTATTGCTGAAAACGAGGCAGGTGGGGGGTTGTCCCTCTATTTTTTTAAAAAAATTGTTGGGGGTACACCTTTTAAAACACTCTTGGTAAAAACCCAATTTAATTTTAAAGAAATTGTGGAGCCAAAAATTATAAACTTTTTGTAGTGGGGTTTAAAATTAACCCCAAAATATTCGCAAATTTTGCGAAAGGGCTCATGTCTCCCCTTCATAGCTGAGTATTCACACAAAGAAGGGAAGCAAAAAAAGGTTTTTTTGATTTTTAAATTTAAAATAAAATAAAAACATGTTGCATTTTGAAACAAAAAAAAACTTTCCTTTTTCCCCCCAATGTCCCCCTTGCTGCTATATGAATTTGTTTTTTAAATATCTCATTTTGGGTCATTTATTGTTTGGGTTTTGTCTTTTATTAAATATTCATTTTTGTCATTTATTGATTTATTTCAAGTTTCTAACATTTAAAAATGTTTTTAAGGCGATTTAGCTTTGCAGAACTTTGACCCCCCCAAAAAAAAGGGCAAAAAGTTTTTATTAACGAAGGTTGTAAATTTACTCGGGGCCGGGGAAACCCAATATGGATTGGGTTTTTGTTACGCTTATAAATCATTCGCTTTGGTTATATGGGACCGGGAGACAACCCGAGTTCGCCCCCCCAAGAGGGGGCGGACCCCCGCATTGCAGATCCATTGACCACCATTAACAACGAAAACAGGGAATAAACGAAGATGCCCTTTGAAAAAAACCCAGGGGGGGTAACAATTGGATGTAGTATGATGAATGGGGCTCAAAAAAACTTTTTGTTTTGGGTTTCTCGGCCCTGGAGACAATCGAGTTAACCCCCCAAACGGGCGACTCAGCATGCAGTCCATCACCCCCATTAAAACGAACATGGAAAAAAACGAAGTGTTTTTGGGAAATAACCCGGGGCCGGGTAACCAATAGGGAAGGAAATTTTTTATAGGGAATCAAAAAACATTTTCGAATTGGTTTATTTCGGCCCGGAGATAATCGATTTACCCCCCCCCAAAGACGGGCGACTCGCATTGAAGATCGATGCGGAAGGGGGGAATATAAACATATT
This sequence comes from Sweltsa coloradensis, assembly GCA_024449915.1. NCBI lineage: Eukaryota > Metazoa > Arthropoda > Insecta > Plecoptera > Chloroperlidae > Sweltsa > Sweltsa coloradensis. The sequence goes on along the minus strand of JAMZAV010016331.1, from coordinate 7,461 downwards.
TGAAAAAAACTTTACGTAAGGGGGGTGCTCTGTTGAGATAATAAACCAGTAAATTTGGTCGGAAAGGTCCCAAAAAGAATGGCTATTTGGGCAGAGGTTACCCCATTGGAAAAATTTCCCAAACCCAAAAAAACCCTAAAGTTTTCCCCCCAAATTAAAAATGCTCCCAAAACTTACGAGAAAGTGTTTAAAAAAAGTAATACATGAAAACCTTTTGGGTTTTTTTGATAAACAGGGTTTTTTGCATGAGCACAAATCGGGTTTTTAAAAATGGCCCATTCTTGCGAAAACAGCATTACAATTGGTCATTGAAAATTTTTGGAAATAAAAGATTTGGTTTGATGGTAATTTCCACTGTTGCGTTTTCCCTAGACTTAAAAGACTTTTTAAAAACGATTGTAGACAGATATTAAAATAAGTTGCACAATTATGGAGTAAGGGAAAAAGGCATTGGTTTGGGGGGGGAAAAAGTATTTAATGATGGGGAAGGGCAAATAACAATTCCAAAATGAAGTTTCGGGGAATTATTAGGGTGACAGGGTTAAACCCCGGGTCTGTTTTGGGGGCCGTTATTTTTTTTATCTATGAAAAATAAAATTTTCAGTTTTAATATGAAAAAAACATTTTTATAAACTTTTTGCAGACACTCGCTGTTATAAATTTTCAGGGCTTGGGGTTCAAGAGATTTTTTTTTTTGATCCAATGAATAGATTTTTATTTAAAAATTTATTGAAGGGCCCTTAAGTTTAAATAAAAATTGAAGTTAAATCTAAGGGAAAACAAAAATGTATGTTTTTAACCCTACCCAATGAAAAGCAGAGACAAAGTGAGGGAGGGGCAATGAAAATTGATTAGTTTTGATGGTGAAAATATACATTTTTGTTAGTGAAAAAAAATTTTTTTGGGTTTTAATTTTTGACGTACTTAAAAAGACAAGAATGTTGAATTTTGGGGAAAAAAATTGGGGAAAAAAATTGGATTTCTAGGGAGAATTGGTAATAACCTTTTGCGAGAACTAAAAAAATTTTTTAATGCAATATTTTATCCCCACATTTTAATTTTGTAATCCATTGTTGTGGGGATCCTTTTAAAAAGATTTAGCATGCTACAAAAAAGCAAAAAAAAGGGGAGGGCGAATTTACTAAATGTAAACAAATACACCCATTTGAGAGTCATTTTTGGCCAGATAGATATTTTATCATTAATAAAACTAATTCATTTTAAGGGTTTTAATATTTTTTCCCAAAGTTAAACAAAGGTATGTTACCTGGTTTTTTTGGGTAAAAATATTAAGTTTTGTGTCAAAACTCTTTAAGATAATATGAAAAATTTGAAATGATATAGGGGGTTTAAAGGGGGGGGTGCAATAAAAGTGGGACAAAAGAACAGTTTTTTTCTAAGTGGAGTTAGGGTCTCCCCAAGGGTTAGTAAAAGTTCAAGGGTTTGAGGGGGTGTGTGCAAAAGGGTTTAAAACCCCAAATGTGGGGGAAAAAGATAAAAAATTTTGGTGGGATTATCCTTGCCTGTATTTTTCCCTTTTTTATATGTTGTTATACCTGGGTTGTATTTTTTATCTTGTATCATAACAATGAAACTTTGTTGTAATAGCAGTTGTATTGCTAAATAAAACAATTACTTTTCTTACTTACTTTTCTTTTTAATACCAACATGGCAAAAAACGAAGATGTCTTTTGGGGGGGGGGAAAAAAAACCCCGGGCCGGGTTTAACCCAAAATTTTTTGTTTTTGTTTTTTACGATTTATAAAACTTTTTGCATTTTGGGTTTTTCGGACCTGGAGGGCAATCGAGTTCACCTCCAAAGGGCGGGGAACCAGATTGCAGATTTCCCTTGACCAAACCCTTTTCCAAAGCAAAAAACCCCGGGAATAAACGAAGATGTCGTTGAAATAACCCCGGGCCCGGGTTTAAAAAAAAGTGGATGTAGTAAAGTTGTTTTTAGCCCAAAAAATATTCGGGTTTATTTACTCCGGGCTTAAAAGGGCAATCTTTTAGTTTCCCCCTTCCCCAAGGGCTGGCCCTTTCCCCGAGTGTTTTGCTATGCAAAAAAATTTTAAGAAAAAAAAGGCCCAAAGAAGTGATTAATACTAAATAAGATAGCCATTCCTTTAGTAATGTTTAAAAGGGCTACTTTTTTATGTTTTTTAAAAAAATAATTTTAATATTTTTGGTTTTAAATCAATTTAAAGTTTTTTTTTAATAAAATTTGGTTTTTTAGGTATTTTAAAAAGGGCCCCACCCATTTAAAAATTTTTTTGTCATTTCTTTTTTGTAACTTGGGCGGTAGGATATTAATAAATTTCAACGATAGAAACTAAAGCGTATTGGGATACAAAAAGTTTTTTTTGTAAAATAAACTAAAAAAGGTATTACCAAAAACTGTAAAATTTTGATGTTTGCAATTTTGGGACTGGAACAATTAAATCCATCCAATAAAGGAACCCAAATCAACCCATAACATTCCCAAATTTTTTTCAGGACTAGCTAGACTAAAGATGGGGTGGACCCCCCCCACAAAAATGACCCCCCCCCAAGGTGTCGTTTGGAATTTGAATTTTAGACTTTAGTCGCTTCAATTCCTCCCAAAAACCCAATTTAAACTCTTTGGGGGAAAATAAAGATATGAAATATTGTTTTATTCAGTTGTTTTTGAATTCAGACCCCGGGGAATTCCCAACCAAACATAAAAAAGGTTTTTTTTTAAAAACAAAATTTAAACCCAAAAACACCGTTTATGAGAAGAAATCATAAATATTTTGGGAAAAAAAAAAATCAGTTCTATAAATGGTGGGTAAACTCAAAACCAAATTTTTTATTTTTTTTATTTTTGATCTTTGGGGGAAAACCTTTTTTTTTTTTTTTTTTTTCTTAATATATCCCCCTTTTGACCAGAGACAGTTTTTTAAGCCTGGGCTATTGGGATATTTATATAATACTTAAAAAAACAATTACTTAAAAATCCAAAAAACAAAAAGAAAGGGAATATTAAAGTTTTTGAACTCAGGAAACCCTAGCTTTATTTGTTTAGGAACCTTAAAAATTGGAGATGTGATTTAACCCCCGGTCTTTTAGTTCCTAAACAACTGAAGTTTATTCATTTTGGGGAAATAAACAAGAAGATGGCCCAACAGGATTTTTAATCTTTGAGATTTTTGCGTCAAGTTTTCATTGACCCCCCATTACGTGCAAAGAGGAAGGGCCCTGGGCCCCAAAGGAAAGACGTTGAAAAACCCAAGGCGGGGGCCCCAATTTAAAGTTGTGGAAAGTTGTGTTTTGCTCATGTCACAAAGGGGAAATAGGGTGATCCCTTGGATCCCGGGAACAAAACCCTCCCAGATCACCTTCCCCAAAATGGAGTAAATCTGCCGTGGAAGTTTTATCGACCGCCCATTTTTCTTCAACAGGCAGGACCAAAAAAAAGAACAACGTAAAATAACCAGGGCCGGGGCACAATCTGGTTGTTTGGGAAAGTTGAAAGTGCCCATACAGCCCAAATTTTTATGGGCTCGGACCTGGGGGGAAAACGGCCCAGATCACGCCCAAAGTGGAAAGGCTCTGCCGGGGAAGTTTTTCATTTTGACCGCCAATTCATGGGTGCAACGAGGCAGATGAAAAGAACAACGTTGGGAAAAACCCGGCCGGGGACCCAAATTTTGGTTGTGGGAAAGGGTTGTAAAGTGCTCATATAAAAGCCACTTGGGTGGTTTTTGGGGCCTGGGGGCAATCGTCGGAATCACCCTCCCAAGATGGGGAATCGCAGGGAAGTTTCATCGACCGCCATTTTGGGTGCAACCCAGGCAGGATAAGGACGACGTTTAAGTTTCCAAGGGGCCCGGGGCCCCCCAAACCCCTCTTGTTGTAAAAGTTTTCTGTTTCTCTTTTTTAGGGAGTGGGGTTCTCCCCACCTGGGGAATTGTCCCCGCTCACCTCCCAAGACGGCGACTCCCCATGAGGTTCCCCTTTACCCCAATTCACGCCCGCAACATGGGAAATAAGACGGTCGTTTTAAAAAACCAGGGCCCAGTGACCATTTTGTTGTGAAAAGGGTTGGGCCCGAATCAATCACAATCAAGTATTTTCTCGGGAAAAGGAAAAATCCGTCAAGCTCAAATCCCAATAAAAGGCGACTTAAAAAATGGTGTTCCCTAGCCCTTTTTGGGGCGGGAACAAAAACATGAACTTAGAAGTTTTTAAATGCCCTAAATGTTTTAAAAAGGGGTTTTAAAATTTTTTGACAACCAAAAGGGAATGTTTGTAATAAAAACAGTTTTTTGGGTAATTTTTGTTATTAGTAAAGGTTAATATTTTTTTGTCATTTTTGTAATTAATAAATTTTGTTTTGGGCTTTGTTTGTAAGAGCGCCTGCTTTCCGGGGAAACCCAAAAAGGGCCAGAGTTCGAATTTCATTAATTAAAAATTTTTGTTATCGTCTTTTATTTAATTTTTTGTAGGAAAATTGTAACAGGGATTTTGGTTGTTCCTTTTGGGATCCAAATTGTTCATAGTTCGCACAAACAATGGCCCTTGGGCCCACAAAGGGGTGGGTTGGGGCCCGGGTTTAATTTGTTTTTTTTCCCAAATATAAATCGTTTTTTGGGTAGGTAGCAAGCGAAGCAAAACTTTAATAACACTGGGAAACCCCCCAAAAAAATTTTGCTTTTTTTTTTTTGTTTGTTTTTTTTTCTGTTTTTTCCCGATTGGGGAAACGACATGAGCGATCTGATGAAAAATTTAAGGGGACCCCCGAAATCTCTGAATTTAGAAGTGGCCCTTTTTTTGGGGACAACGAAGAAAATTTTTTTTGAATATCGCAAAATTTTCGATTTTTTTCGATTTTTAGTGGATATTTTCTTGGGCATTTGGGGCCGATTTTGACCAAAAGGGGGGGGGTTTCAAAGGGCCCCTTTTTTTACTGGACATTAAGGTCAAAGGTGATTTCCCGGGAACCACCCCGAAACAAACGTTTCCCCCCTTTTTTGGGAAGGGGGGGAAAAATTAACAAAACAAAAAAAATTACTAGCCAAAATGCCCAAAAACACAAAACTCCCAAACAAAAAATTTAAGGGAAAAAAAAAATTTTAATTTAAATTAAAATTTTGGGAAACATAATTTAAATTTAAATTAAATTTGGGAAAAGAATTTTAAAAGACAAAATTTAAAAACCCAAAATTAAATTTAAGAGTAGGATCAAAGGAAACTATCTACTAAAAAAAAATTAGTAAATGAGTTTCCCATTTAAAAAATAATTTTTTATCATAAAAAGGGAAAAATTACATTAATTGTTTTAAAAAAGCCTGCCTACCTATGGATCCCAAATTTTACACAATGTTCTAAATACCCTTGGCTAACCCCTTTTCCTAATTACCCTTTCTTTTTTACCCTCCCCCAAAATTCATAAAAAATAATAAAAAAAATTGATAGTGAAATTTTAATTTAAAAAATGAATTTAATTTAGAAAATGAATTGGTTGTACTCATCGTTTACTGCGCATGAAAGGTCGCGAGTTCGATTCTCCTAGCTCCGTTACTCAGTGTAGACGATGTCCATTTGTCGCCGGGCAATTCACACTGGTCCGTCACGAGGTGGGGGAAAACCAGATGGGGCCGGCACCGTCGGATGCTCGCCTCCAGTTCGGTTTTCACTGGGGGAGCACACGAACACTTCCGAAGATTTCCATCCGTGTTTTTTGAAATGTTTTTTTTGAGGGAATGCACTCAGTTAATTAATTAACGACGTGTGATATTTATTGTATCACTAAAACTGTTCCAAAGGACGATTGACGAATTACACTCGGAGAATTAAAATTAATGACGTGATTTAGTGTATCACTAAACTGTTCCAAGGATGATTGAAAAGATTACACTCGGATAATTAATTAATGACGTGTTTATTTAGTGTATCACTTAACTGTTCCAAAGGATGATTGACGGATTACACTCGGCGAATTAATTAATGACGTGATATTTAGTGTATCACTTAACTGTTCCAAACGATGATTGACGGATTACACTCGGAGAATTAATTAATGACGTGATATTTAATGTATCACTTAACTGTTCCAAACGATGATTGACGGATTACACTCGGAGAATTAATTAATTATGCGACACGTTTATTATAATTCGGTGAAATAAATCAAAGATACGAATTCAAATGCCTTCAAACTAATTTAAAAGAAAGAAAAATCACTTTTCACTTTTGCCCGCACTCACAAACATTACTTCCTACGAGGCACAGGAAGCCAAAACAAAAGCCTAAGACGACACCATCCTGACCAGTCGGCAGGTAGGTCCTCCGCCCCAAAACTAAATCTTCTAATTAATCCCGCACCGCGCAGTGCGCGCCACGACACCCCCGACACCTCTTACAACCCCCTCTCCACTCACTTTCCTGCCTATCCATCTCGGAGGTTTCCCTTTTTTGCATTTTCTCCCCCCTACTAGGTCACGTGATAATACGTTCACGGCTATCGTATGACCAAACTAGTTTTTAAGGTAAAAATCTCCCCCCCTCAGCCTCCCCTTGGCCTAGAAGCTCGACTTCTCTTAGAGTGATGCTATTCCTTTTTCCCCGAAACCAATCAATGGTGGAATTCTTAGTATCTGCAAGCTTTCGAGAACAAATCGAAACTCGGGCTGCAGAAATATTGAAAGCGTTCATGCGAATGATTCAGATGGTAGGTTCAAAAAAACACAAAGTTGAAATATTAGTGAAACTTCAAACATTATTACTCCCCTTAATACTCAAAGAAATGACTTGAAATAAAAAACATTCATCTTATTTTACCTGTCTTTATATATTGATGTACTTTACTAATTGAAAATCAGACTATAAATGGTTTAATAAAACTTGATTAGCTAATCATTAATTTATTGCTAATTACAAGTTCATATTCGTAATTTACAATGGAATCAAATTTTGATTACTGATGATATAGGGATGCATCAGTGATATAAACATGTTTGATTCAATGAATATAATAAGGTTATTAAATTAATTGAATAAATTTGCATGTCATTTTACCAATATCATAGATATACACACAAAAATAGCTATGAGAGTCTTTGGAACCTTTACAGTGATGTAGTATTTCGTGAAAAAAAAGTTGAAAAAGGTAACCAAACCCGTAAAATAAACGTTTCTTTTACGATTTTTTTTCGTTTTTAGTGCGATATTTTCGTGACATTTGGGCTGATTCTGACCAAACGGGTGGGGCTACAATGTTCATATTTCACATGGACATTAAGGTTATGGTGATGTAGTACCTTTTGAAAGAAAAAGTTGAAAAAGTTAGCCTGAATCCATAAAATTAAGGTTTGGATATGAGTTTTTTTGAGGTTTATAATAACAATTAACAAGTGACATTTGAAACTCGACAACAATCACCTACAATGCATTCACAATGCACTTGCAAAGTAAAGTTGTTCCCCACCGGGGCCCCAA
>JAMZAV010016329.1:0-11600 GCA_024449915.1 Sweltsa coloradensis | reverse complement strand
AAAAACTTGGTGTTGGGCTAATCTGCCGCTTAGCATAGACCGTTCGTTATTCTCCCAGAGCTATGAATACATAGCAATTATCAAACGAAACTTTTAATGCAGTTTCTTATTGTCTGGCTGTGTCTCTAGGCTATACAAATAATACAAAACACAGTACATCACTTCCACTTACAAGTGACACAGCAAAACAGCACAATGAGGACCGAATGTGTTTTATATCCCTACACGAGTGTATGGACTTGAGTGAGAGTAATCCCCTTAGGCTGTATCAAAATGGCAAAACATTTTTTGGGGTTTGCTTCCTTGATTGGATTGCTTTAAAAATTGTATTATTGTTCTAAAGAAAACACCCACTTTCCTGCCGGGGGGGGGGGCCCTATTGTTCCGCTCACCAAGCTGTATTCTAATGTCAAGGTTGGTTTCAATGTCAAGAAGATGTGCAAGATGTCTAATGACATGGGTTCAACTGCAGAAAGAATGTAGGCGACCACGAGGCTCACGCGTGGGTAAGTTTGTGTCTTTGAGGTTTTGTTGCTTTAGATAATTCCTGCACCAGTGCAAAAGGTCCCTTTTGCAAATTCCGGTTCGGGCTGTTTATGATGTAACTTTCATCAATGTGACATAAAAACATGCTAGATCCAATGTATTATATTTGTGGTGAAAATAAAGGGCAATTATTTTCGTTTCTGCTATGCAGAAAATAAGTGAATTGGCGTTGAAAATATAATTTTTGGGGGGATTTTTTGGACTGGCATTTGTAAAGGGCTTTCAGCTTTTACAAAAAAAAAAAAAAAAAAAAACGTAGCTATGCAAATAAAGAACCACAGGTGTTTGTGGTGAACTCTTTGGCTTAGCAAAAATCTGTGAATTATTATGACTCGGTTTTACCATAAACATGATTCTCGTTATAACGGCGACTTTGGAGTTGTTCCATATCTATTGCAACGAAGCAAGTAGTAATGCCCCCACTGGAAACAGTCATTGCTGTGGTGGCCGTGGTCTTTGCAACTATCTTTTACTGGGGCCCCCGTTTTCCTAGCCGGGTGTGGGCCGATCAGTGGCCGCCCGCGATTTTTTTATTTTCATGTAGGCGGCATGAGATCACGTCCATGCAATGTTCCCAATGTAAAAGTATTTTTAATATTTCTTTTCTTGTACAGTCTTCGGTTTGAATTGTTGCTTTTTATAAATTAATGGCCCGTCTACTTTTAATGTTAAGGCATTTTTTTTTATTTAGAAACGTTTTTATGTTCGATGTTTACGTCCTCTTTAAAACTGAATTTAGTGCAGGGGTTTGAGCACTGTATGACTGTTTTTTATTTTTATGTTTCTTTTGGTGCCCTTTTGGGAAAGTAGAAAACAATGTAGATATTTAGGCCTAATCTACTATTTTTTGGCCACATTGCTTATAACATTTGAATTGTGTGTATGTATCGATGAGAGAGAATGCCAGACTAACTATATTGAGCCACCGGTCAATGGGTCGCATCAGGGTGTCTTGTCTGCGTCTTAAATAATAATACATGATAAATTATAATAAATTAAAAATATTGATCTTTGGTTGGTTATCGCTCACTCGTCGATTGCGTCGGGGCCTACAGGGTTGGCTTGGTCGCAGTCCTCCACTGAAAATCAGTTATATAACTGAGTGGATAGACTCTAAATACAATTTATTTTTTATTATTTATTTATTTTCTTTGAACCACAAGCATAGCCTACCTGGAAAAGTCAAGAAAATAATTAAATCTGGGATTGTTTATATTTTTTTAATTTCGGTATTTCCCCTCAAACGTCTGACATCAAACATCATCATGTCAAACATTGAATGTGTAATCAAAAAAATCCGGTCGATCCCCATTTTCTTATCCCATCAACTATCAAGGTCAGTCATAACGTTGGGCGACATCATGTGTTGACATGGCGTCGCTTGGCCAGGTCAGGCGACGTAGCCTGCTTCCCACGGCGCGAGGATCGGCAAGCCATCACTCTTACGTTTCAAGATGATTTATTTGGATATTTGTACCATGCAAGACGAACGTAACCTTGTCGGCACTGCCTTCAAAGCGATAGTGATCGAATCACTCGCCTGTCTAGTTTCATCCCATGGTTTCATCCCATGCGTGATCAAATCTCGTGGTGATGTCTGATCCAAGTCTACCAAGTAGCGTCGAGTCGTTTCCGACAATGCATTTAATACGTTATTGATGCATGAGAACTGGTGGTAGATTCAAACAAGATATGGCACTCAGCTTGAATGCATTGTCACTCGCAATTCCCACAGCTGATATCACTTGGTTGATTGTAATGCGTGGACAAGACTGTGCACGTGTCCGAGCTATGGGCACAACTCGGTTTCGTTGCCTGATGAATAGGGAGGATCTATCTGTAATAATATTATGCGTTTTAGCTATAACAGAGACGAGGAACATAGTGCCAGACGTAAACGGTATTATATTTAACTTTAGACGTCTTCGCATGTTGAAAAACGTGTGACGTGTAAAATCTTTGTGGACCATCTCTCTTGCATGTCCCGTTTTCCTTATTGTTTGGTACAGGATGGATCAGTTTTATAATGTTATGTTATGAAGTTAATCGAGGCTATGCAGTATGCACGTAGTACCCAGTCGTAAACGGTAAACGGCATGATTTCACTCGATACGATTGGCCTCGTTGCATGATGAAGAACGTGTGTTTGTAATGAAATGTTACAATAATGATGCGATCTGTGTTTGCCTTCTTGCATTCTATTGACGCATCCGCCTTGCTGTTAATTGCTGTACACAGAATCCAGGCGGGAATGTGCTTTAAGTAATACAACCGTAATCACTAATTTGCTTAGTAACGCCCTAGCAACGAGGCACATAAATTTAGAGGTGCGTGTATATAGCATTTTCAAGTGTCATTTTATAGCGTTTTGTAGCATCTATTTTTTGGCTAATTTCAAAACCTTGTGTAAGAACTTTTTTCAGATTTTTTCATTTGAAATTTGGTCATTAAGGTTGAATTAATATCAACTGAATAAAGATGTGTATGAACAAATTTTACATACCAAGAAAAATAAAATAAAATAGGACTTGAAAACCTTAGTTTTAAGTGAAAATATAGCGCTTTGTAGCATCTATTCACAAAACGCTATTTTCACGTACCTCTACACATAATACATTATTTCATGTCCCGCCACATATTTCTTGTAATTGAGAGTGGGCAGACAATAAATGCAGATTTTCTTTTAGTTAAAATGTTGATTGGCCGAGCGGTCATCCACTCCGGAGACAACTAATTAGTAATTACACTGATAATCGTGATGATAACAATGATGCGTGGACGAAATGGCGCCCTACCAACTCAACAGTAGCAGTTAGGCCCTCTTGAATGTGACACTACTATCAACGGTCGCCATAAATTTCCATTATAAAGACGACGAAAGTTCAACGCTGTAATGTTTAAACCAAGTCATAAAAGTTAAAAACACAAACTGGAGATCGCATTAGTAAGCCGTCTGCGCGTCATATTAATAACCACATGGAGACAGGGCGAAACTTTAATAACTTTCTTTCTGGAATGTGAAACTCTAGTTCCGCTTTTCTATGGTAATTTAGCTGTGCTTGTTGTGTGCGTGTTAATGGACGTACGTGGCATTGGGTGGGTGGCCATTTACCTCCTGTTGGCCTTTCGGTTCGTCTGGTTGTAACCTATCGAGGTTTGATATTATCGGTACCGGGACTGATTTATGTTATGCTCGCTCCCGTGCTCGCCCAACAGGCAACCAACATCACTACCGACGATCGAGATCTTTTCATAACAGTGAGCTGGTACAAGATTGTGGCTCGATTAGTGTCATCCAGCTTTATTTGTATCCGTGGGAAGCTAGATATTGAATGATGAGTGAATGTTTTAAAGAAGTAATTTATTGACCTCCTTTGAAAGTTTTTCAGAACTGAATCAGTGAATCGGATAGACGTCAAATAAGTTATTAATTGTGGCTTACATGGATACTTAGACTGTATGTATAGTGTGCGGGGAAAAAACGTTCTTCTTAGTGCCATTTACAGATTTGCCAATAACGTTTTTCAACTTCAAGTGTAGCTGAACTGGGCAATTTGTTACTAACATGTTGACAGTGCGATATCGCCTTTTAGATTGAGAGGGTCGGACCTCTGCTCTGAAGTCTGACCCCGTGTCAGTCTTACAACTATGAATATATTAATAATTTGACTAATTAGTAATAGCACAACATGCTCGTTTGTAGTGTGACGCCGCCTGTGGAGGCTCGTACTCTACCGTATGAAACCACCGGGCGCGACGCGCCCTTATCGTCGGACGTGGGTTCGTTTCCCTCATGAGACATTCTGTTTTCTTGTCGTTACATTCCTTGCTTGATCCTCATCTCTCGCCTCCCATCGTCTCTCGAGTTGCATCATTGCAGCAAAGGAGGCGTAAAGTAACAAGTACCACCACACCTAGTAAGTGTGACATGATATTATACATTCGGGTGTACTCGTTTGTAAGCCACGTCTTTGCAAGAAGCCGCACCCGCTAGACCGATGACTCATGCACCCGCGGTCTTCAGGATGTTTCTTCTAAAGTGTAATCTGAGATGATCTGTTATTATCAATTTTCCACGGTTTCTAGTTCATCCTCTTTGTCGAATTTGTTTACTGCCCGGAGGCCTAATTTACTTCGCACAATATACATCACAAGATTGTATTCATATGGCGTGGAAACTTTGTGAACATGGTGGCTCATAGCATTGGGGCGCAGGTCCTAAGTCATGTAACCCAAGAGACGCTGGTTCGAATCCCGCGTGGGTTTCCCCTGCATGGCTTAGGATAGAATTTGGTCCAGAGCATTGGCTCTGTAAGTCGTAAAAAGGCGAGGAAAGAGACAAAGTCCGTTTTCGCAAATATCATCTGGTACATGAGTACATTACTCCCCAAAACTAGAGGCGAGCTCTGGCGGTCGTCGCAGGGACCTCACCCCCTTTCTTTGACGACCTCTATGACGACGACCATGACAACACAACACAAACGATGACAAAGACGAGGACGACCACGACATCAATAACCCCTCCAACCTTTTCCTCCTCGTGGCTGGTTATGATCAGCATGGGATTTTTCTCCCCATATTCCCCTATAGCCCAGGAGCCAGAACCTATAGATTTTTTTTGCTTGGCCACTTGCTAGTTTGCATCTTATGAAACAACCCCAGGTAATATGTTATGATACTTCGAATTGTGGTATACGTTTGTTTTGAAGAGGCAATTTTGTTTTTTGATGTGTGATAAAAATATGTTTTTACACCTGATTGAGATTTAAAAAATATATTAATGAACTAAAGTAATAAAATATATAGTTTTTTTGTGTTTTAGATGATAAGCGTTGAAGTATGACTATTTTCAGTGCTTTGAGTTGCTATTTAACTATGTTTTTAATCCAACCTCATTTTTCATTGTTATCATAGAATTATTTTTTGAAAGTAATTCCACCAGCAATACAAGGAAATGGTAAAATAAAATAATTCTAACAATTTGTGTTTTGAAGATATTTTATAGAATAGTCGATTTTACTGGATTTTCTGTTCCAAATGTGGAAAATTACGATATGCACGTGACAAAATTTATTCGTTTGCACTTAAAACTCTTGGAAAGTCGAATACTAGAGATTTTAAAGGTTCTCTGAAAATTTCATCAAAATCGTACAGTCGTTGGTCATGAGCGAAAAAAAAGCGAACTCAAAACTGTACAAATAATAGAAAACATATCTTAAATTTATATTTTATGAAAATGATGATACACCTACTTGTTTGCAATTTTAAAAAAAAGTCATGTTTGTATTTATAGAGAAAACATGTTATATTGTATATTGTGGTTGGATAGTATTGTATTTCTTAATCTATGTAGTAGTACTAGTGTTATTTTTTCATTAGCACAATTTGCTATTTTCATAGTCAATACATGGTACATCATGGTATACTCATGGTATATACATGGTATATTCAAAATACATACAAAAAGAAATACAAATTGACAACACATTAATCTAACAGCCACAATTAATAGCATATACAACCACCCCAAGTCACAACATTTTAAAAAACATTTTCATTCACTGGCATCACTTTAAAAATAAACACTCGGCTTATAATCATAGTACCAACATCAATCAAAAATGTTTAAACAAAGTACTCTCATCTTTTAATATACTTGATCCAACAAAAGAATGCAGATGCTTTGCTTGGTAGTGGTGGGGGTTTTATGAATGCGCGGTAAATGGAATGTCGCCTTTGTGTATAAAATGAGAACTATCTTTTACCAACCCAAGCAAAAATTATCTGTGATAGATCACAAGAGTTCCGTGTGCAAGATCTACGGGTTGAGCTAGCGTCAATAGAATTTACAAAGTTTTTATGTTGGGGAAAAAAATTTCGAGCCATCTGCATTCTTTCGTTTTTGGACCGCTATAAAATTAACGCTATGTTGGTCTAGGCTTCCAACAATGTATGTTTTGTACCTATCCTCTAATTTTTAATTATGTCCAGAAGGACAATACTTCATTTTGGTTTACAACTTAACATTTTGCTTTTTATTATATAAACATTCCTTTCTAAATTTTTTGTAGTCACTGATACTTTAATTTTTTGTGGCAATCTATTGAAAATTAAAAACCCCCTCTAATATAAATTGAATTTTGTCCAAATGCACTATTTGACCTTTTCACAAAAATAAGCTTGTTGTTTCTTAAATTATAATTTTGAATTTTTGAATTAATTATTAATTTCCTACACAAGTACTCAGGTGCATTGCCACAAAAAATTCTATTTTATCGTCAACCAATGTAATGATTCACACATCTTGGCTATCGACGTGTCTCTGCTAACTCTTAATATGCTCCTCATTGCTTTGTTTTGTATCTTCTGTATTACATCGATTTCATTTTTATTAAGCATAAAAAGTACAGAACTACAAAAATCTATAAGGGAGGAATCAACTATAGCTTGATTATATTAGAATTTTTAAAACTAAGAGGCAAGTTGCCATGTATTCGACGGAATAAACCAACCTTTCTTGCAAAATCTTTTAATAATCTGATTTCCATGGGATTTGAAATTTAAATTTTCATCAACAATAATCCCTAAATATTTAAACTGGTCAACGATGTCCACCATTTCATAATCAATAATCACAAGTATGTTTTATTGTTTGGCCAATTGGAACCTTCGTTCCAAGGATAGTCGTGCAAATCGTGAAGAAAACATGAAAAATTGGTCAGGGGTTGGTTATTAATATGATAACAAGGAATCCAGAAATAGATGGCCCCAAGCTGAGATCATGTAACTTTCTTGTTAATTTAATTACCAAAACCAAAAGTAGAGCTTAAAATTTCTGAATAATTCCTTGTTTTCATTATATTTCGCACAAACTTCTGACTCTTAATTTATATTTAGGCCTAACTTATTATTAATCTATTATTTACAAGAACTTTGTTTGGGGCCATACAATTTTGGATTTATAGCATGTTAGTCAAGTGGGAAAATCTTAGGCCAATTAGTAGAGTTTTAAGATAAGATAAGATTTATTCTTCAAATAGACAATTTACAATTAATTTGTCTAAATCTCTACAGAGATGTGCAAAGAGTAGTATATGGTATATAGAAGTCTAGGCCTGCCTGCCTAATACAGAACATGACAATATAATGGAAACAATAGTTTGGAAACATAAGTACATATAGACATTAGTCAAAAGTGGTTAAAATAAACTAAAATGTAATTAATTAGATGATCAATTAATTAATTTTAAATATTCTTTCAGATACTTGTTCCTAGTAAAATAAGCTTTTAATTGATACCAATGTCGACTGTGTCTAGTATCTTTGGTAAATATATTTTGTGGTTAATTATTGGTCAATTAAATTAACAAAAAAATTACATGATCTCATCTTGGGGCCATCTATTTCTGGCTTCCTTGTCATCATATTATTAGCCACCTGGCCAATTAATACATGTTTTCTTCGCAATTTGCACAATAGTTAGTTTTTTTTTCTCTATTATTTGCACAGCTGTTTTGAGTTCGTTTTGTCGCTCAGGACAAATGGATTTTGATGAAGTTTTCAGAGAACCTTTTCATCTCTAATAGTAGACTTTCCAAGAATTTTAAGTGCAAACAAATAAATCTGTCACATGAATACAGTGGCGTGGCGAACTACTAAGAGTGATCGGTGCCTACAATATTATAACTATACCCACCCCCTACTTTTGTGGGCATCAAGGGGGTCTGGGGGCGCGCCCCCCGTTTAGTCCCCCAGGGAATTTTTTCAATTGTGGTGATCCAAGAATGGATTGGTGCGTTTTACCGGCAATTAATATGGGTTTTATAGATGTTGATAGCCTCATTTTTATGTGATGAAAAATTTTTAAAGAATGGATGAAAAATGTTTTTGTTGAACTCGTAAAACCAACGGTTTGTCATTCTTTTTTGTCTTCCCCAGTTAGCCCCAACAGGGAATGTTTTCAATTTTGGTGATCTAGAATGGATTTGGTGGTTTTACCAGCAATTAACCCTGATTTGATAGCCTCATTTTTATGTAATGAAATTTTAATGAAATGGCTGAAAATACAATTTTTTTGTTGAACTCATAAAGCCAAGGTTTTTAATTCTTTTTTGTCTTCCCCAGATTAGCCCGCGGGGATTTTTTTTTTAAATTTTGGTGATCCTAGAATGGATTTGGTGCGTTTTACCAGCAATTAACATGATATGATAGCCTCATTTTTATGTAATGGAATTTTAATGAAATGGCTGAAATATAATTTTTTTGTTGAACTCATAAAAAGCCAACGGGTTTTAATTCTTTTTTGTCTTCCCCAGATTAGCCCCGCAGGGATTTTTTTAAAATTTTGGTGGTCCTAGAATGGGTTTGGTGCGTTTTACCAGCAATTAACATGATTTGTTAGCCTCATTTTTATTTTAATGGAATTTTTAAAGAAATGGCTGAAAATATAATTTTTTGTTGAACTCATAAAGCCAACGGTTTATAGTTCTTTTTTGTCTTCCCCAGATTAGCCCCGCAGGGAATTTTTTTAATTTTGGTGTTCCTAGAATGGATTTGGTGCGTTTTACTGGCAATTAATATGATTTATTAAAAGAACGAGTGAGCGAAACGAATGAGGATTACTATTCAAGATAACAGCATTTTTCTGTGACTTTGTGTGTGTGTGTGCTAGTGTGTACTATAAAAATCAGCCGAATCGCTGAACACATTGCGCTTTTGTTTTTTAAATTTTTAACTCATAAAACCCAACAGTGTGTTTTCCTTTTTGCCTCCTCGTAGCGGCATAGCCAGAATTTGAGGGAAAAAAAACACATTGTGAAAGTAATCAAAAGAAGAATTTAATACCTACAAGAGGAATCCGGGGGGCCTTCCCATTTGAAAAAAAAATTGTATGTCCTAGACCGTAGATAATCTGTGCGTTTTGGAAAAAAAATTTTTTTATTTTTTTGTTTTCTCGTTTATTGGCAGAGCCATTTTTTGGGATTGAGTAAAACTACTTGCGCATAATAATGAAAATTAGGGGCTCCGTGGGCGTTCCCCTGAAAAAATGTATGTTCAAAAGTAATTTGGTACAAATCTGTGTGTTTAAAGAAAAAACTTTGTTAACAAATATTTGAAGAGAAAAAGATACGATTTTTTTCTTTTTCGGACAAAATTGCTGTCTCGATCTCATTGGAATCAATGCTATTTTATGTAGAAATTGTACTGGAAATACCCCAATTGAAATAGGTCCAAGAATGTTTTTCTTATTGCATTCACGACGTCGATAATCCTGCTTTATAAGACGGTAACTAAAAATTAAACAGATAACTCGAAAATGTTCCTGATTCCTCAATCAATCTATTCAATCAAAATATAAGCGAGCTTGTCTATTCATTTAGCAGAATTGTTGAATTGCTACTGTTATTAGTTTAGTGAGAACTACTGGAGAATATCATCATGCATGTTGTCTGCAAATTTTACTTAAGAGGGCTCACCACCCTTTTGAAACTTTTCAACGGTTTAGTAAAACTATTTAAAGGGAAGTAAGAGCTGTAGCCACACAATCAGTAGGATGTGATTTTAACAATTAAAATAGTCATATAAAGTATATAAAATATTATGTTTCAATAAAAAAGTAATGAGTGGGTGGGTCCCTGTGGGACCCCCCACCCACCCCTTTTGGTATCGGTGCCTGGGCTCCCCATTTGGTAGTTCGCCACGCCACTGCATGAATATTGCACTTTTCCACATTTGAAACTAAAAATCCTGTAAAATCGATTATTCTGTCAAATATTTTCAAAACACATTGTAAGTATTATCCTGTTTTACCATTTGCTTATATTGTTGGTTGGAATTACTTTCAAAATATAATTCTAAGCTGACAGTGACAAAATTAAGTTGGATTAAAAATATCGTTAAATGCTCACTCAATCCACTGAAAATGGTCATCCTTCAACGCTATTCATCTTTTAAACAAAAATCTATATAATTAGTTTAGTTCATGAATATATTTTTAAATCATAATTCATAATCAAGTATAAAAATCTCTTAAGCTGTCAAAAAAAGTGTGCTAAAGTTATGCTTGAATCATATTTTAGTGAGATTATTTACACTATTTTTGCTGTGCGCATTTTTAACGATAAAATCTTATGACCACCAAAAATTGATTGTATATAATAGTGAAAGCACACCGTTACCTACAAATCGGTATCAAAAAACTAAAATCAGTTTACCGAGTCCCGAGTTATGTACATTTGATCACAGTAGTGAGTAAGCGTTTCAATGATCGCACATCCAAATCCAAAAACAAAAGACCTCTAAAAAACCGTATACCTACCACAATTCGAAGTGTGGGCCATCAAAGTCCAACTCGTAACCTTCTTGTGGTTTGGCCCGTGAGTAGGAGAGTTTCACTCCCTGAAACTAATGGCGAGCTCTAAGTCGTCGTCGGGAATTTTTCCCCTTCCCTTTGACTACCTCCCCGACGGCGACGACAATGGGCAACACAGACGGAGACGACCACGACGTGGGGGAATCCCTGCTCTCCCCATACGCTTGTGGCTGGTTCTGACCAGCACAGGCCGTCCACCCCCTTTTCCCCCGCGCACCCCTTCGTCCCTCCTTTCGTCTCGATTAGCCAAAGTGCATAAATATGAGACTTTAAGCAATATCCAATCAATCAATCAACAATTCGAAGTAGGGTGTGCCAATTTTGTTAAATAGAGGCCTTTTGCGTACTACAGGAATTGGCTCCTGGTCACTAGGCTGGAGTGGGGCATTATGACAACATTTGACATGCCTTTAATCCCAAAAAAACATTTAAACTTTTTATTATATTATTCTTCATCCTTGTCTCAAATAGCCTTTACGACATCAGGCGCAAATAAACAACACGGTTAAGTTTGAATCTATTTGCAGAACTGTGTGGACTTTGGTTGAAACACTTCGGCCCGGGTTTGGCAAAGTTATTGCTATTGGACATTTGCAATTGGATAAGCTTATCGAATCGCGCCCAAAAAATTTGATATCGATATCAAAATTTATTAATTGTGCTTTTTTAAAGTAATTTTGTC
>JAMZAV010016328.1:0-10971 GCA_024449915.1 Sweltsa coloradensis | reverse complement strand
CCCTCGTGTTGCTGAGACCACTAAGATTTCGTTAGTTGGACCCTGGGCTTTTTTGTCACGTCAATCCGGTCTAGCTTTTTTTTAAATATTTAGAGTAGGGAGGCCTATTTGTAATTGTTTTTGTACTGTAAAATTGACAAATTTTTGTTTTATTTTTGTTTGGGCCCTAATTTATTAGCAATTACCAATTTCTGTATAGCATTGCCAGTTATGTTTGCGTTTTTTTTTTCAAGAATTGCTAAGGTTTCAGCTATTATTAGAGCTGTTATATCATCTGCATACAAAATAATTTTTATGATAATATCCAATGGTATACTGTTTACATAAGCTGGAAGGTCATTTATACATAAAAGAAACGTTAAGGGTCCTAGGATCGATCCCTGGGGGACGCCTGCTTTTACCTCGAGCCAATCTGAGTAATAGAGTAGAAGAGTAATTTATTCGCTTGACCAATACATAGATAAGTATACACACATTATCCTCTTGTGAGAGAGATAGTAGAGTGAAGTGAA
This sequence comes from Sweltsa coloradensis, assembly GCA_024449915.1. NCBI lineage: Eukaryota > Metazoa > Arthropoda > Insecta > Plecoptera > Chloroperlidae > Sweltsa > Sweltsa coloradensis. Next base: position 10,459 of record JAMZAV010016328.1, on the reverse strand, counting down.
TATTTCTTAATAATAACATAGGTTATAAAATGTACATTAACATGTAGGCTTAGTGAAAATTATCAAACTAGGCCTAAATCTAATAATTAATAATTTGTATAAAAATTAATAGGCTAATAAATATATATACAATATAAAAAGTATGCGACACATATCATGGAAGAGATAGATTAGAAGTACAAGAACTATGGAATATTAAACATGTGGATATAGGCCTATCTTACTAACAGGTAATAAGTTATGACTTGGATTGATATGAGAATAGCAGCCTAAATGTAGATAAATGGATTTGGAAGTTTATACTTCTCCCAGTACTATTTTCATGGTGAATTTTTATTCTCTGCATCCTAGATGAAAGGTATGAAGAAAACCACATTAGGGGTATTCCATTAATCCCATATAGAGCAAGTTTCTTGATTAATATGTTATGGTCCACGCAGTCAAAAGCTTTGCTCAAGTCACAGAATATACCCAAAGCATACTTATTGCTACCAAGGGCATTTAAAACATGGGTTTCAAATTCAGCCAGTGCGGTTAGAGTGGACTTATTTTTCTGAAAACCGTGCTGTGCTGCGTTTAGTATATTATTTTTATCAAGGAATGTAGTTAGCCTGTAGTAGTATTGGAGACTAATACTTGTTTGAATGATTTTACAAATCTCTACGCTGTGCAAGCGCAGGATGTAGACACTTGTGGTCATTTCTATTCATTAATTCTCCTTCAGATTTGGTAAATAGTTTGTTAAAAATTACAGACTTACATTCTGCTTGTAGCAATGTTCAATAAATGCTTTTTATTATTTACTCGTCAAACAATTTTTTATGAGTTTGTTAGAACTTGTAACTCTTAAAAGGTGTTGTAAATATTGTTATTTTGTTTTCATTTTCTACTGTGATAGAACTTTCAAAATTGCACCTTGCATAATAATGTAGGTGGGGGCCCCTTACAAAAATTTTAGTCGCGAAAGCATCGCGAAAACTAATCTTAGAGATGTGTATTTCGCGATGTTTTAGAAAGTATTCGACACACAACCAAAAATCATTTTGTCTTAAAAATACGCCTTACCAAAACATAGTTGAAGATGTTCCTGCGACCTTTTCGCGAAGGTTTCGCGCAGAAGGATTTTTTACCTGCTTTGACCCTTTTTGTAGTCAAAGCATCACCAAAACATAGTTAAAGATTTTCCCCCGGGGACCTTTTGGCGAAGGTTCCAAAAGGTTGTTAAAACACCCGCGAAAACATCGCCAAAGCATCGCAAAAAACATCGTCAACAGTATTAGGGACCTAGGGCCTATGGAGAATTAAAATTACATAACTTAAGACATTGTTCTTTATTTTAGGTTATTTACTTTAAATGTTAATTAATGTTAATTAGGCCTACATTTTTGTCACAGACATTTGAAAAGGGAAAATTACAAAAATGGGCGTGTGGTGGGGCAATAAATACATCTGGGGTGGCCCTGCACAATGCACATTTACCTATATGCATCACTAACGTCATCATATTCATCCATATCATCACCTTATTGAGGACACCACCTACTATCTCGTGCTCGTACGTGTATCTAATGATACACATCAATCAGCTGGCAACTCCCCCCCTGCCCCCAAATGCAGCAATTTTAGGCTGTAGGCCTGTATTTACTATTTTGTTTCTGTGGCATGTAACTATTGACAGAAATCAATGAGAGAGGCTTGGGTTTCGGGGCAAAATACTTAATTCCCCAAAGAAAAATGCCCAGCAGAACAAAGGTAAAAGTAGGCCTATTAAAGAAATTTATTTTGAAAAAAAATTTGATAGAAATGGATAGAGTATGTCACAAACATACTGCCAGAATTAAATGCCAGATTGCTACAAGAATACCCTCCCAAAAATAATAAAAGTTAGGCCTACTAGGCCTTTTAATAATTTTAAAAATTAATAATATTAATTTACTTAATAAATTTTTCATGGGTACCGGTACTGAAGAATTCAAATAGGTCTACACAAAATCACAACGTTAATTGCAATCACAACAAACGGAAAATACACCCTGTTTAATGTCATATAGGCCTACCGTACCCATAAGTTTGCTCGATTGCTAGCAGACGCGTAATGATGGAATGGGATACTACCGTCCCGGGATATTTATATTATGATTTGCAAGTTGCAACACAAACCAGAATCACTAGATAGGCCTACAATAGCGGTACAGGTCTTGACAATTGTTATGTTGCACTGCAGGCCTACGCATGCCAGGGGGGGTGCGAACGTTCCTTTTTTCGAACTCGAACCGAACTTGTACGTAGGTACGTTTGAACTGAGTTTGATTTCGCAAATTGCAGTCTAGGCCCTCCTTTATGAACATACCTTGACCAAGCCTAAACGGTAGGCTACTTATGTTCTATTAACTGTTATTTTTAATTGAGGTACAAGATAAGTGATGTTGGTTTAAATCAGCACTTTGATAAATTTGGGGCCTAACTATTTGGCAATAGATTTGAGTGTGTTATAACTCAGTGGTGTGATAACACTTGACTTGACTTACTTACACAGTAGTACCTAGAGAGACAAAAGTTGCATTTACCGTAACCAACCCGTACCGACCGAAGACAAGGTTTGTCCACACTAGGCCTAGGTTGCAAACTAAAGAAAGTCGGATGCCGGAGTTTAGAATTCACATAGGCTAGCCGCTAGGCCATGTCCCACTTACTCAGATCTTGTATTTACAAATGGCTGATCGGAGTGATTGTGCTAGAGTGAATAAGGCATTATGAGTTATTGACTACGTATATCACACACGTTCAAAGCGCCATGGTTGAAATCGCCTTGGTTCCAGCCCATTGCAGACTGTGATATATGCGTTGAATTTGCCTCGAAGCGCTTCCGTTCAACTCGCTTTTAGAATCGACTTGAAGGAACCAATTCGCCTTTAGCTTACGTTGACTCTGCACTCTGCAACCGATCTTGAAAGAACGCGCTTTTTAGTGGTGTGATATACGGGCGGATCCCAACTCGACTTCGTTGAAGGCTGATTTCACCCAAGGCGCTTTGGCGTGCGTGATATACGTAGTCAGTGATGATCCCGGAAGGACTTATGAATGATGGGCTACATGGTCGTAGTTTATACCGGTATACAGTAGAGTTAGGATGTTACAACCGGCTCCAGTTTTGTTTAAAAACCACGCGTAAACCAACACAACACAGATAGGCCTATATATCTCACAACTCTTTGTCAACACCAGACCACTAACAACATCCAACTCGCACTATTGTTCCTTTCTTGAAAGATTTAAAATATGAGTGCAAGTTTTGGCATGAAGCCTTACAAGTAGGCCTAGGCCTAGCCTAGACAAAGTTTAAATTTATCTCTTGAGTTTTAAAGGGGCCCTATGCCATTGGGTTGACACAAATTTTTATTTAGTCTCTAGCACTGGTTCACGGATCTGTAATGGGGAGCAGTGTGGGCCCAGGGGTAGGTGTTGCATTCCCTCGACGAATGACATGATGACTGGTCCAAGACCTGTGGGAAAAAAAGAAAATAACTTGAGAGGTACCCTAGTCCTAGGTTCAGGATCATCCCTAACTTAGTAGGCCCTACCTAACCTAACATTTTATATGTTTTTTTTCTAGGCCTAGCCTACCTTTTATAACAGTGGGCTTGTACCTGGGCTTAGTTAGAAGTTTAGAACCCTGCCCCTACATGCCTGAGGCTAGGTATATCCCTGCCAGGCACAGGCACTAGGCCTAGGTAAGCTAGAGATAACCTAGGCATGTTAGGCCCTCCATAACCTAAAGACAAAGGCTAACTAAAAACCTCCAGTGCACCAACCCTGGTCCCGAATATGAGCTTAAAAAAAGTGGATGAATATTGAACAAAATTTACTTTTTAAAAGCCCAAATTACTTACCTAATTATTGTTGCGTGCAAAGCTATTTCAAAACCGAGGCTACTGGTACACTGTTTCCAGGATGAGCACAATCAGCACATGTGTTGACAGACGCCATCTTGCACAACTTGGCTTGTTCCGACCACTCAAGTCAAATTAATTATTTCAACTATGACCATTATATTATAATTTCGAACAAAATACGGTTTACATATTTCAATAATTTAATAAAAAAATGGTTAAATCTTAATGAAATGGAAAAATGTCATTTCTTATCCTGCATAAAATTAATAGTTTTTTCATTTGACTATAAGAATTAATTTGGGACTATGTTTCTGCGATGCTTTGGAGATGTTTTGGCGAAGGATACTTTTGACTACCCTTTTTGCGATGTTCCTGCGATGCTTTGGCGAATGGCGGCTTTTGACTACCTTTTCGCGATGTTTCTGCGACTCTTTAAAAAGTTGCAGGGAGGTATCCAAAACATAGTCATTATTACCTGAGATTTTTTTCTATGTTTCATGAAGGATACTTTTGAATACCTTTCGCGATGTTCCTGCGACTCTAAAAAAGATTGCAGGAAGGTTTCCAAAACATAGTTAGTGTTTGAATATGTTTCAGATAGGTTTTTTTAAAAATGTTTTGCAAAGGACGACCTTTTGGATAAGTTTTGGCGAAGCTTTTAAAGATGTAAAATTTTGTAAGGGGGTATTGTTTTTAGTAAATTATTGTTAATCTAAACGAAACTGTAGTAATAAAGGGATTTACAGTGTTTTGTATTTGTACATAAAAGTTAAAATATTCCCATCCAAACAACAAAACAAAAACTTCTGGGTTTCTATCCTTAATTTATTATGAAAAATATAATTTTGTAGTGCGTTAGTGACAGAATCCATGCAGCAGATCGACACGCGATCCTACCCTGCTTGGCTGATAGAACAGAGACAAACGGTGAGACGGGGATCACACCACAATATCGTTTTGAGCAACAGCCTTTATGTTTTGTATTTCTGAGACTTGACTTTACACTTGTAAAAGTCACAGAGTTGTACAACAGCTTCTCTGGCAGGATCCGGGGCATTCCTCTGCCGATGTACATAAGGCGAGGAAAGAGGCAACTAGAGGCGAGCTCTGGCAGTGGTTGCGGGGGACCCTCACATCTAGGCCAGAGCGGCGCATTATGACTGTTAACGTCAACTGCACAAGGGCTCCTGCTCACGCACCCCATAAAGCCACTGAATTCCGTCATTGTCTTGTGTATCAAATGAAATCCACTTGTTGCAATGTGTTTATATAGATTAATGACGTCAGGACAACCTATTGGAAACTTTATTTAACCGACCACCGATAGAGGCAGCTCGCGCAAGACTCCTATTCTGGAGGTCCCGGGTTCGGTTCTCGGTTCAAAACCAGACGCCGGCCAACTAGATTAAATGTTTCCTTTTAATGCTGTGATCTTTTATGTTTATGAATCGTATGCCCGAGGCTACAAGAAATTTGGTAGATACTGGTCAGGGTCTAGATCAGTCTAGATAGAATAATAAATCTCTTTAAGAAAGAGGTACCGGTACTGTCTTCTTCTTTTTGATTGCTATTTTAATGCTATTGTTGGAGCTGTAATGCAAGTAGTAGGTTGTGCAACTATAATCACTACAGTTCTTGTCTAAAAGCAGATTCTTCCACCAGACCAGCTGGAAACAACGAACAAGAAAGTGGCCACCAAACCAAACCATTTCTGCCCCATCCCCCGTACCGCCGGTCCCTATACTTAAGGGCAATCTCTAGACCCAAATATGATTTCTCAAGAATGCAGTAAAGACGTCTGAAAAGTAAATAGAATATAAGAGGGGCTTAATAAAAGAGCGTATTATTTTTTTGAATTTTTTTTGACGGGACATAACCTCAGAATCAACAATTATATTCAAATTACTGGAATCAGTTGTTCAAGTTCAAAATTGAATTTTGAGCAGCGGTTTTTTGCATAGTGTTTCTACACTCCTTTATCTACAACCTAAATATAAGGATTATTGGTTGGTACGGAAAAAATCGTGCAACGCTTGAAACCATATAAAACCAATTATCCTTATATTTAGGTTGTAGATAAAGGAGTGTAGAAACACTATGCAAAAAACCGTTGCTCAAAATTTAATTTTTAAATTTAAACAATGTTGCAGTAATTTGAAAATATTGTTGATTTAGGTATGTCCCATAAAAAAAAATTAAAAAAAAAATAATTTTGCATTTTATAAGCCCATCTTCTGTACTACTTACTTTTCAGGATTAAAAGTAAACTGCATTTTTTGAATCATATTTGGTTTAGGGTTTCCCTTTAAAAAAGGGGTAGGCCTTTTTTAATATTCATTCACCGCTAAACTCAAAAAATATATTTCATTCAGGCCATGATTCAGGCTAACTAGTTTTTAATTTTTGGGAAATCAACAGAAAAATTATTGGGTTCCCCTTGACCCGGAGAAAATGGTTGAAATTTGGTATTTTTTAGCTAGGTCTAATCGGAAAAAAATGTTCATAAAAAAATAACATGGGGATGATCTTTACCCCATGACTTTGGGAGGTTTTTGACCAAAAAAAATCTTCCTTTTAACGTACCAAAAAGTTTTTTCTGTAAATCCTATACCTATTTTTTTTTTGTAAGGGGCAAGTGGTTTTGGTCAAAATATGCCCCGATTACCCAAAAAGGGGTGTGATTTTGGGAATGCATAATTTGGGTGTTTGAGTGATATTGTGACAGTTTAAGGGGACGATTAATAAAGGGTCGGACTCGACTCTAAGGGAAATGGGTTCGGATCCCTTATAGGCATTTGTGTTTGTCCTTCGCACCCGCCCTGCCCCGGGGCCCCAAAGTTTAGACCCTGCCCGTCCAGGGGGGGGTTATACGTGCGGTGGACTTGGCCCGTACGATCGCTTAAAAGGAAAGGGGGTTTGAATCCCTTTTAGGCATGGCATTCTGTGTTTGTCTTTTCAGAACCCCTCCCCGCCCAGGGCCTCGAAGTCTAGACGTGCCGTCCCCGGGGTGTTTCCCGTGCGGTTGGGATTGGCCCGTCGCTTGATCTAAAAGGGAAATGGGTTCAAAAACCAATTAAGCTGGATTTGTGTTTGTCCTTGCAGCACCCGCCCGGCCCAGGCCCGAAGTTAGACGCGCGTCCAGGGGTGTTTCCCCGTCGGTTGAGACTTGGCTCCGATACGCTTGACCTAAAAGGGAAATGGGTTTGAATCCCTCTTGGATGGCATTCTGTGTTTGGGGCCTTGCAGCACCCGCCTTTCCCGGGGGTCGAAGTCTAGACGCTGCCCGTCCAGGGGTGTTTGTCGTTTCGGTTGAGACTTGGCCCGATACGCTCGACTTGAAGGGAAATGGGTTCGAAAACCTTTTAGGACAAACATTCTGTGTTTGCCTTCAGCACCCCGCCCTGCCCGGGCCCCGAAGCTAGGCCCCGCCGCCAGGGGTGTTGCCCGGCGGTTGGGGCTTTGGGCCCCACGCTTGACTCTAAAAAGGAAGGGGGGTTCGAATCCCTCTTAAGCATGGATTCGTTTTTTTGTCTAGCAGCACCACCCTGCCCGGGCCTCGAAAGTCTAGACCCTGCCCTCCCCGGGGTGTTTCCGTTGCGGTTTAGACTTTCCCCGATACGCTTGATCTAAAGGAAGTGGGTTTTAATCCCTCTTAGGGATGGAAATTTGGTTTGTCCTTGCAGCACCCGCCTTTCCCGGGGCCCCGAAGTTAGACGCTGCCGTCCAGGGGTGTTTCCTCGTGCGGTTGAGACTTGGCTCGATACGCTCGATTGAAGGAAGTGGGGGTTTGATCCCTCTTTGGCATGGGATTCTGTGTTTTTCCTTGCAGCACCCGCCCGCCCGGGCCTCGAAGTCTAGGCCCCCCTCCAGGGGTGTGCCCGTGCGGTTTAGACTGGCTCCGATACGCTCGACTTAAAGGGAAAGGGTTCGAATCCCTTTATAGGCATGGCATTCTTGTTTGTCCCTTTCAGCACCCGCCCCGCCCGGGCCTTTAAGTCTAGACCCTGCCGTCCAGGGTGTTGCCCGTGCGGGTTGGGCTTGGGTCCATACGCTCGATCTAAAGGAAGCGGGTTTTTGAAACCCTCTTATGCTGGATTCTTGTTTGTCCTTGCAGCACCCGCCCTGCCCGGGTGAAGTTAGACCTGCCGTCAGGGGGTGTTTTCCCCGTGCGGTTGGGAGGTCCGATACGCTTGACTCTAAAGGAAGTGGTTCGAATCCCTCTTTGGCTGGCATTCTGTGTTTTTTCCTTGCAGCACCCGCCTTTTCCCGGGCCTCGAAGTCTAGCGCTGCCGTCCAGGGGGTTTCCTCGTGCGGTTGGGGCTTGGCTCCCATACGCTCGACTCTAAAGGAAGCGGGTTCGAATCCCCCTTTTAGGCATGGCATTTTGTGTTTGTCCCTTTCAGCACCCGCCCCGCCCGGCCTTGAAGTCTAGACCCCGGCCCCTCCCGGGGGTTTCCTCGTGCGGTTGGGACTTTGGGTCGATACGCTTTACTTAAAGGAAGTGGGTTCGAAAACCCTCTTAGGCATGGCATTTTGTGTTTGTCCCTTTCAGCACCCGCCTGCCCCGGGCCCTTTAAGTCAGACCCTGCCGTCCAGGGGTGTTGCCTCTGCGGTTGGGACTTGGGGTCCCATACCCGACTCTAAAGGAAGCGGGTTCGAATCCTCTTATAGGGATGGCATTCGTGTTTGTCCCTTTCAGCACCCGCCCGCCCGGTTGAATTAGGACCCCGCCGTCCCGGGGTTGCCTGTGGGTTGGGACTTGGCCCGATACGCTTTGACTCTAAAAGGGAAGTGGGTTCGAATCCCTCTTAGGGAGCCATTCTGTGTTTGCCTTGCAGCACCCCCCCTGCCCGGGCCCGAGACCCGTATTGAAAATCCACAGTTTTTTTTGGGCGTTTAAAATGCTCAACCCCGATGTGGGAATTTTTAAAAATACATTTTTCAGTCAGACGCAGAGCGCGATTAGGCTGGCTTTCTACAAATAGCGATGAATCATCACTGCCTTTCCTTTTTCCCAGGACGAGCTTAATCTTGTCACAATAAGATAGTGGCCCCTATAGTTCGTCATACTCCAGTAGGATGTGTCTGTGATTTCATTAACATATCGTATGTGTGGGGTGTAGTATGTGTAGGCATGTGGTGGGGATGAGTGAGTGTGAAAGTAAAATATAAATAGTTGGCTATATTAATACCATTTTTAGGGGCTTTTCCCCCCCCCCCCCCTCCCCCAAAACAAATTTTAATTTTAAAACACAATTTGAGTTGATGTACAGATTTTTTAATTATTCACTCAACGAAAATACTACACTAAAATTAAAAAATTATATCTTGTATTGTTGTAAGTTTTTAACGAATTTATTTTTTGGTCCGAAATTTGCAAAATTAACTTTTTCTAAATTCCCAAAAATCATTTTTAACTTGGGTTTTTAAACAGCTTTTTTTTTGTTCCACATATGGGTTTCTTAACATTGTACCAAGCTAAAGGGTCTTTTCATATTAAAACATCGTCCCTTAAAAGTGTAGTCAGGGACCTTGTGGGTCCCGTATGCCCCTTTCGTAAAGAAGAAAGGGACCTATTGTAATTTTTTTTATATATGTGAGGGATACAAAAATGTTTTGGTGCCATTTCAATAGGGCGTTTTTCAAAATGGCGGCCATTTTTTTTTAATTCACGTTTTTGCGTGTAGTTCATTTTTTAAATCCATTTTGTTTGATGTTTGTTACTTTTAATCCTGTGATGCTTTAAAAGAAACAATACTGGGGATCATGATGTGTAAAAGTTTAACTTTTTAAAAAAGGGCCATTTTAAAGTGGCGGCCATTTTCTTTAGAATCAGTTTTTTTCTTGAAATTTATTATTTTTTTCCGATTTGAATGGGTTTTGTTAGTATTATTATAGCTTAAAATTCGCACTGTCAGTTTAAAAATCAGAAAAAAAGCCGCCGGATTTAAAACTGAACCTACAAAAAATTCCCGGGTGGGCACCTGGGGGCACTAAATTTCCGAGCTAATAACATAATAATGTGAAATTTTTGGTGCATTAAAGATTTTAAAGGAATCTAACACTTTATCTAAAGGCCTACACCAAAAAAAAAAACGACAATTGGGAAACGGTATTTGTTTGAGGGGTTTGACAAAACAGCATTTTCAAAGGGAAAATTTATAGATACATATAGCTTAAAACACAAATAACAATACAAACACATAAGGATTTTATTTATAATTTTTTTTTAAGGAAAATACAGTTCTTAAAAAAGGGGCTAATAACATTTATGTATGTCTTCACTCATTTTTTATTCGCCCCACATCTAAGCTGGGAATTGGGAGCAAATTGAAAAAATTTCCCTTTTCTTCGTCACCAAAAAAAATGCGCATTTCTGTGGACAACAGTGATTAGCACACACTTGCACGAGACTGCTGCTTTTGTTCTTTTTACAGTTGTATTTATGAGTTTTAATACTGAATGAGGAGCTGGGGGACTACAAAAAGCCACAGGGGAAATAACGATACTTTCGCCTGCCACCCTAAGAGGGGTTTGGAAATTTCTTGGGGTAAAATTTTTTGGGG
>JAMZAV010016325.1:0-10738 GCA_024449915.1 Sweltsa coloradensis | reverse complement strand
TGAAAGTTCACTCTACAGAGACAACTAGGTAATCTAAGCAGAGGTGACAGTAGTGAAAATTTTGTAGTAAATATATGACCCTTTCAATGTATGTGATTAAATGTCACGTGAGATTGCTAAACGCCATATAAACGCACGAGTATAGCAGCGTCTGGCGGCGGTGGTAGTGGACGTGTGCCCGTTGACCTCGGGTTTCAGGGCTCGTACTGTCACGAGGATGTTCCTAATGAACAACATGTCCCATGGCATCTGCTTCAGCATCGTCGGCCACTGAGTGGATACGAAGCACGGGAAGCTTGAGCCGAATGAAGAAGTTTGCGTGTCCGGCGAGAATGGCTCTTGGCAACAGTTCAACTGCTCTCCCGAGAAGTTTCCACGAGAGTCACTAAACTGAGTGGATGAAGAGGCGACTGGCATACTACACTCAGTGTGGTTCCCACAGAAGAGGACACACAGCACTCAACCTTCCGGCCGAACAATATTCAAAAGAGAAGGAATTGAGATACGTTCCAGTTGCCAGGTTCTGTCGGCATACGTTTGAGATGTGTGGTCGAAATTAGTTTAGCTACAAGCATCGATCACGAGCGTCTAAGGGTCAATTTTGAAGAATACAAAAAAGACCTGGGAGATTCTTAACTGCATAATAACAACATCGGAGAGTATGGAAAACGTAAAGAAAATGGCAGACGAATTTCTGGCCAGGAACGAATCAGCTCTTCAAGAAACACCCAAGGTCCGAAGGTGGTGTACACTGATCGATAATGCTGCAATATTCAAGGCCCATCGAAATACAAAAACTTGTTTTGGAAATGGACATCTCTGGGAGTCCGAATGGACTATGGCATTTCAAGCATCGTTTGGCACAGGGGTGCACGTCTGAGTCGCATCCTCTGTACAGAACTTTCATTTCAAGATTATCTTACATCTTTGAGTGGAACGAAGAAGACTTTAACCTCCTGCTGAGAGCAAAGAGGTATCACATGGAAGAATTGATTGATTTGATATTGCTTAACGTCTAATATTTATGCACTTTGGCTAATTGAGACGAAGGGAGGGACGTAAGGGGTGACGCGGGGGGACAATGGGAGGACAGGCCTGTGCTGGTTAGAACCAGCTACAAGCGTATGGGGAGGGCAAGGGTTCCCCCACGTCGTGGTCGTCTCCGTCTGTGTCATCATCAGTCCGTTTTTTGATTGAATAATGCTTAAACGTCTCATATTTATGCAACCTGGCTAATTGAGACGAAGGGAGGGAGGTTAGGGATGACGCGGGGGGACAAGGGGTGGACAGGCCTGTGCTGGTCAGAACCAGCCACAAGCGTATGGGGAGGGCAGGGGTTCCCCCACGTCGTGGACGTCTCCGTCTCTGACATCATCTGTCCGTGTTGTCATTGTCGTCGCCGTCGGGGAGGTAGTCAAAGGGAAGGGGAAAGTTCCCCGACGACGACCCAGAGCTCGCCATTAGTTTCAGGGAGAAAAACATCTAGAAGGCAACGCTGATAAGGACATTGCCCAATTGCAGACCACTTCCAGTTAAGTCAATAGGCCTACGCCTACGCCGGAGGAAGACAGATAGGTAAGCTCTATATAAATGTTTGTTTGCCTATGCCTGCATTTACATTATTATGTAATCATGCTTTCAGGCGGCTGGAAAAAATAAGGCTCATTGACCTTTAAATCCATACCCTCAAATATCTCATCAATCACTTTCTTTAACCTAGCATACAAAAATAGGTGTCATCTGTGTTGCATTTGGTAAATACATAATTCTTTACAGCACTAGGCACTAGTATGTAGTTTTTAAAAGAAAGAAACATTTTTTAGTACGTTATCTAGGGGAGTGCGAATCCTGATTATTAGTTTTAGTTCTGGTTAGTAAGATATCCGTTATTTTCGGTTCGGGTTCCGAATAGAGCGCTGCTCCTTCTTCTCATGTCCCATCTGGCGGGAAAAAGCTATAAACGCTCACTGAGGACAAAATCTGACATGGCTACGTTCGCCCCTACGCAATCGGCAAATTCTAATCGTTATTGTTGTGTGCTCCAGTGTAAACCTAGAGCGTCAAATAACAGAAATGTGTCTTTCCATACTTTTCCTAAGAAAACAGAACTAATTCCGAGGAAAAACTATATTGATTTGACGGAAAAAGTAAACAGACATCGGCTATGGGTGAACCACCTGAAGATAGGCAAACCTGTCTGCAAATCTATGGTTGTGTGTACTTAACATTTTTGTAATGAAGATTACCTACCGACAAGTAAGTAAAAAGCATATTATGCTATGCTAGACTATACATAAATATAATACCAGTAGACCTAGGCATATGATGTTTTCTAGGCCTCGGCATGTCATCCACATGCAAGCACGCCGCCAACTGCACGGCTAGGCTAGGCTGGTCCCACTAGGGCTAGGCCCCTACCTAGCCCTAAGTATAGTTAGAGCCTTATAAAATCTCTATGCCTAGGCCCTACCCTTCACATCTGCTAGGTAGGCCTAGGGCTAGCTCTAGGCCTAGCAACGTTTGGGATTTTATGCCGTAGGCCTAGGCCCTAGGTCTACAATGTTCAGAGCTCAAAAAACTACAGAGTTGATCAACCTTAGACTAGGTATTCCTTCCACCATACTTAATCTTCAAAACCCGAACTCATTATTCAACAAATACTTATAGGCCTAGCCATATGAGACGTTAAGCAATATCCAATCATACTACCAGCCCTTGCAGTTTAGCCTATAGCTTAAGGTTAGGTCACTTAAATTGGTTATAGGCCAAGCAACTGGTAAGTTTAAAGCACTGTAGTTGGCCTGGGATCAGGCTTAGATTGCTGCGTTTGGCCTAGAGCCTAAGTCAAAGAACGAAGACTTGAACAGCAACACATACAGCAGCAACAGAAGCTAACTCTGTGTACTGAGGAGGCCCAATGAGACCAGAGACAAGAGCGCGGACAACACACGTCCACACGAGACAAGAACAACAGACCGACTGCGAGCGAGGTGAGACTCTCCGCTGTGTGCGATGACGCGGGGGGACAAAAGGTGGACAGGCCTGTGCTGGTCAGAACCAGCCACAAGTGTATGGGGAGGGCAGGGGTTCCCCCACGTCGTGGTCGTCTCCGTCTGTGTCATCATCCGTCCGTGTTGTCAATGTCGTCGCCGTCGGGGTGGTAGTCAAAGGGAAGGGGAAAGTTCCCGACGACGACCCAGAGCTCGCCATTAGTTTCAGGGAGAAAAACTCCCCTAATCACGGGCCAAACCACGAGAAGGTTGCGAGTTGGAATGTACATTTCCATGTTTATATATCTATAAAACCGTTATGTTTATGATGTCTAAACCACAGAAGCCAGTAATAAAATATGAAATGCATTTGGGCATGGATGCTTGAGAAAGGAGCTCTCCGAAATATCGTGATTAATAAGTAAGTAACCCAGGTTATAGTTCAGTGTGTGATTTTTATAATATATATCCGGGTTAATGAGTTGTTGCCATATTTTAAATGAAATGCATTGTTACGACACTAGACAAAAGATAGACTTTTATATAAAGCCCCATAAATTTACTATTTATAGAGAGAGACTTGTGCTGGCAGTATACTTTTTAATTGCATGCCTCATCACCATAAAGATATTAGACACGTGGAAAATGTTAAAAGGGAACTTAAGACATTTTTAATTCAAAATTGTTTTTACTCAGTTGATGTATTTTTGTGTAAATGTTACTAATTGTTTGTTTTTGTTTTCATAACAAATTTGTAATAACTGCTTACGTGCTTGTATCATAATAACATATATTATGCAAGGAAAGAAGCAAGAAATGAATAAATAAAAATTATCTCTGGGCTTCAAGGAAAATTGGAGGAATGCACTACGAGAATTCGAAATTTGGAGGCAGAGCTGAAGGAAAAAATGATATGATAAAGACACTCGTCGAGAGTGCCACCAGTGTAGGGCTACAAAACTTGATGAAAATTTTAAAAGACGGAGTGTCAGGTAAGACCGTAAGACATTGCCTATTTGAATAATAAAATACATCATTACTATTATTATAATTATGGGTGGTGCGGGGAGTGGGTTGGATGCAAGAGTGAGATTAATAACAGGCGACTAGACTAAAAATACACTATTTTATATAGAAGGTAGGTATGTTATAAATTTGGTATTTTGTATTCTATCACAGTATGTGGAAATGTATATGCTCATATAGAATAGATAGATAGATAGATAGTTTTATTGATTTTGCCATAGATAAATACATAATACATATATTTAATTAGACTCAATTTTAACCTGTAACAGTCAGGTACCGTAGACTAAGATAAAATATAGATTAATTATTAAATAATTATAGTACAAAGTAGTAGAATATGTGTGCAATAATAATGATGTGTTATTACACAATAATTATAGTATGAAGTAATATAATACAGGTCATAATCACATTCATTGTGATTTGATGTTGTGTTCACAAGTGTTTAGATACTATTATCTTCCAATAGTTAGTTAGTAATTAGGGTTTAAGGGCACACAACACTAAGGTTATCAGTGCCCGTATTCTCTTGTATAATGGCATGTTGTTATTAAATCTTATTGTACAGCTGTGTTGATTTCAGGTATTTAAAAACATGTTTATGTTCTCAGATTCATCAGATAAAATTTCTTTTAAATTAGGTTTTAGTTTAAAATCATTCCTCTCGTCCATGTGTTGAGGACATTCTACTAAAATGTGCTTAACGGTTAAAATCTCACCACACTGCTCACAGGGTGGTGGGTCTTCACCTTTTAAAAGGTATCCTTGAGTGAGATGTGTGTGTCCAATGCGTAGACGGGTCAGAACAACCTCTTCGCGTCGAGAAGAGCGCCTTGAAGAGATCCAAGGTGTTACATCGCCTTTTATTTCGCGAAGCTTATTATTTTGCATGATATGCCATTCTTCGCACCACTTTTCTTTAAGTTTAAGTTTAAATAATGCTTTAAGATCAGGCGTTACGACTAATTGGCAATCAATTTGTTCTTTGTTGCAAGCTTCTTTGGCACTTTGGTCGGCGAGATCATTTCCTAAAATACCAGAATGGCCTGGCACCCAACAAAAAACTATTGATTTTTGTATGCTTGTCTAGTAGGAGATTCACTACTTTATCTTTGAAACTATTTATGGATGTAATTATTTTAATTTCTTTCGGGAGTTTATTAAATAATTTAATTTGTATATAGTTAGAATTAAGTTGAGCTAGTTTACTATTATGGTGGTCTATATGGATGTCATTTTGTTGCCGTGTTTGGTGTGAATGAGTTTCATAATTTTTTCTAGTGACTGAAAGTTTTGTTTAATATATAGGACTGATTTAAGGATGTTTATGCAGTATAAGGTAATTATTTTTAGATTTTGAAACAAAGGTTGTGCATGTGTTCTCGGGTGCGCCTTTGTAATATTTCTAATTGCACGTTTTTGAATTTTGAATACTTTGTCATGGTGTGATGAATGTCCCCAGAATTCAGTCCCGTATCTTATTAGACTTTCAAAAAGTGCAAAATAAACTAGTTTTGATGTACTTACATTTGTTGAATTTCTTATTTGTCTAATAGAATAGCAGGCTGAGTTTAATTTGCCTGTCAGAACGGTTATATGTTTATTCCATGTTAAGGATTCATCCATAAAAATGCCTAAAAATTAATGTCCTGCACCCTTGAGATTGTGTGGGTGATATTTTTATGTGGTTGAATTGTTATTTCATTAATCGGTTGTAAGTGTCTTGATTTTTGTATTGAGTGAAAGTGAATTAATTTAGTTTTAGAAGAGTTTGGGATTAATTTATTACTCGTAAACCAGTTTATGCATGTCGCTGTCTTCTCTGTTGCTTTTATTATTAATTCATCCCTAGACGGTGCCTGAATTAAAGAAGTAGCATCGTCTGCGAAAAGTTCAATGTCGTCAATACAGAAAGGAAGATCATTAATGAAAATATTAAAGAATAGAGGACCTACTATGGATCCTTGAGGAACACACATCTGTTTAGTAGACTAGGGGATGCGGTTTTAATTTCATTACCCTTGGTGTCGTACGTTTTAACTTCTACGTATTGGTATCTGTTACTTAAATATGATTTTATAAGTTCTAATGCGATCCCACGTATACCATAATAATATAGTTTATCTAGAAGAATTTTATGATCAATACAATCAAATGCCTTAGATAGGTCGTAAAATATTCCAATTACATGATTTTTCCTTTCTAAAGCATTTACAAGTTTTACCATAAACCTGTTTATTGTTGTACAGGTATCTTCAATAATAATAATAATAAGAATATCTTCAAAGACACATGATCTAGGGCTGACAGACCCATAAATAGAACGTTTTATTTCCACCACGATTCTTTTTACATGTGGGACAAAACACGAGTAACTTTTGGACACAATATTGGATTAACAAACCTAACAGTATGTCATTCATTCATTAAAAATACAATGCAAATATGTGGATGAATAGGAAATAAGATGAGCATTCTCACGATATAAACATTTTAACTGTAGGGTAGAGGGGTAGTGTAGTTGTTGTTGCACGTACCGGTGCTCGCTTAACAACGCGACGGGACTTTAGCGTTTTCCTAATATCATTTAATTGAGCGAGCGTCTCCACTTGACTCTTATGGCTTTTTTTTCTGTTACTGCTTCGATACAGGTCGCACCGTTTCTTCGATCGACCTGAAATTTTGCAAACATGTACATACCACCTATGCGGGTTGCTGTATAGTTTTTGAACAATATCCGACCGTTGGTTATAAAAAATAAAAATAAAATAAAAAAATAAATAAATAAACCGATCGTAAATTATTTATGGGTAGAAGCCCTACTCTCTTTATTGGGTAAAGTGCATGATCGTGAGCGCGCACAGCCCCGGATTTTTTCGAGATTTTCGAGAGTGTAATTGGAGTAGTTTCATCAAGCTTTTTATTTGACAAAAACCTTATAAAATATAAATGGCAAAATTAAATATCTCAAATCGGATCAAAATTTTACCCCCCCCCCCCCCCCCCGTATTAAGCCAATGCTCGTTAACATATTTAGGACAGACCATCATGTATTCTTTCTTGTTTCAGCCGGTGGGAAAGCGTGGCCCAAAGTAGCAGCCAAGAAAAGCGAGCTGAAGCAAGCGTACATTGCTGGAAACGTGATGGCAGACTCCCAACTGAGGGCCCAACTGATCGCCCTAATGTTTGCCTCAGTTGAGGAGACTGCCGTCGAGGCGTATTTTCGTAAGTATGTCTGTATAACATAAGTGATTTCAAGGAAGCATGACATAACTTACCTATGTGTATATAGGCTCTGCTCACTTCACGAGTGATGAGTCTATATATTATGTATATAATGTAGGCCTATGTGATGTAAATGTATAATAATGTAATTAGTAGTAGGCCTATATAATTTATCATATTCTATTAGTAAAGTAGTTAGTCATTGTAAATTATTCTATGTTTATAGGCCAGGCCCTAGGTCTTTACAACAATTCTGACAATGCTTATGTTAAGATGCACATACTTGCTACGGCTTCACAATGTAATCCCACAGCTGTAAAAAAATAATAATTACAATTACAATACAATACTAATATAATATAATATGCACATGTTCTAGAATACAATGTGTAGTCGAGATGCAATCAAGATGCAAATAGAATAAGAAAGAATCCACGCGCAATTGTTGGACACACAGTGCGGTGCTGCGCCCAAGCGGAGAAACGTTCTATCATGTTGGTGGTGGGTTTTCCTGTATTGAATAAGTTGTTCTTGTTTAATGTTTGTTTATTTTCTTTATTTTCATCCTACTATTATTCACTGAGCTACTCAACTATTCTTTAGAAATGGTCTCCTTTTGTTTTGTTTAATAAACAGTTTATATAGCTTTGTATATTATGTACGGAACGATCCAGCTTCTGCTTGTCCACCCCGGTTTGACCGGGCTAGCTCCCCTAAGCTAGTGGCGAGCGTTGTTGCCCCCACCCCACATGGGCACCAGGTTTCTGTCATCTCCAGACGCCATGCACATGGTCATCCCCATAGTGTAGTACATCATCATTCATCATATTCCCTGATTGCTGTTTCTGATCTTTGGCAAACCTCATATTTTTTGTAGGACTGGAATACCCATAGTCTATTAATCAGTTTTCTTCTTCTTGATGGTCTTTATTTTATTTTTGTAAAACCCTATTAATCCTGTCAAATAAGAATTTTTGGAGGAAAAAATTGCGATGTCGCTGAATTTTTGCAGAGACCTTCCTTAAAGGATACTTATCAACATACTAAAACTCCCCTACAATCGGACTGGAGCTTCGGCCGCCATATTGGAAAATGGCGGCCAAAAAGTGTTTGTTATCGAATATCTCCAAATTTGTTTGGGATAGACAAAATATCTTAATAGCAAAAATATTCCCCATTTAATTCCCTACAAAACAGGTGTCTTCTATACCTAGTTTGGGTAGGGGCAAAGGTTACGTCACAAAATCGTGGTTTATATGTTGCTCATTGGAATACCAGCTTATTTCCAAATTTTCACGCCCAGCATCAAACAATGCCCGGTAAATCCGTAAGAAATCGATTTAAATACAAAAGGACTTTTGTACGGGGTTCATGAAAGCTTCCACAGTATTTTAAAAAATCAGGTCTGCGAAATCGAATTTTGCATTGACCCGGAATTTTGGTTTTTCCATTGTCGGCATTTCCTAAAAAAATGCCATATTTTACTGTCTTTTATTAAGCACTAAATAGCATTGAAGGAAAAATTCTTTCTCCGCACATTGAAATGACTTAAATAATGATCCGATTACAACCAAAGTTTAAATCCAATATGGCTGCTAATTCCTGATATTCACAATATGAATACTGTTTTTGTGCTGTTTTTACACTCTTTTTGTTACATAATTCACTTTGATGCTGTGGATACTAGGAATTAGATATTAGAATAATTAAAATAAGATTGAAAATGCTAAACAAAACGCCCAAAAAATCAGGAACATTATCACTGATGTCACAAATAAAAAATAAAAAACAACACAATCTCTGAAATCCAAACCAGGCAAGGTCTCGTAAAAACTAAAGATTGAATGAGCTTTAAATACCGTCATAATCAGAGCTATTTAGGTACCTGACAACCCATGCCAATTTTGGTTTAGGTGCGATCATTCCTTCTGATTTAAGCCTGGGAGAGATTTTAGCCTCTCCACTCTTTACACACTGAGACGTTCTTTTACAGTTGGTTAGCCCAGCATGCTTCAGAAGGCTTGAAGAAATAACCTAATTACCACTTAAATTTGGAATACAGGCCTATTTTCATTTTATTTTTATTGAACTTGGCGTTGTCTTATCAGGTGCAATGCCACGGGTTCACAAGAGGAAACCAGAGGCAAGGAAGTACAAGGACTATTCATTAGGTGTTAGAGTCTGCTGTTGATTTGGTAAGAAGAGGGGAATCAACGTTCATATGCATGCAGCTGGAAAGGTTCAATATTCCAAGAAGAATTTAAGAAAATAAACTCAAAGGCCTTCATTCAGTGACCGTGGGAGACCTTGTACACTCAATGGAGTTTAAATGGAGAAAGAAGATAGTGGTGTGATGCTGGCTTCAGTCGAAACAATTATTTTCAGAAATGGATGTAGCCCTCAGCAACACACTGACACATTGTCTCAAGGTGAAGAAATCGAATCTATGAAGGCCAAGACCACTTGGCTCCAGGAAGAGTTTTAGAAAAAGGAACGTAACGACATGCTAATCCAGGAGATCATGAGCACCACATACCCTATGCAGCGTCTCCTGGTCAACAAAAAAAAAACACTTGACCAAAGAGTCAGCATGAGAAGTTTTGGGCAGCTTCCAAGTAGTTCGCGGCCTTGTAGGATTAGTGTCAGAAGAAACTGGATCCAAATTTCAAAACCGACTCGAGCTTCTAATAACTATTCAGAAAGCTTGGTTGAAGAACACAGAAGGAAAGTACTCGCAAATAAGAAGAAGAAAGAACACACGCTCCTGATTTGGATAAACTGGAGATTTGAAAAAAAGAATATCCACAGTTCTTGGTGTGTTCTCTTTTTCTCCTATTACAGAAGATCCCCCAAAAACGTTCAATTTAAAAATAAGAAAATTTGATTGTTAGTAGAAATTATACGGAAACCACAAGTAAGTTACTAAATCATTCAACTCCTACCATGAAAAAAATGGTTTTCCTCTATTGAACATTCACCTGTGTCTTTTTTTTCTAAATATCCCACAGAACTACACAACTGCCTAGTGGGGACCAGATTCAGATTTAGAACATAATTCATGCCTTGACGAGAATTGTTTAACAATCAGCACACACGACCAAATGCTCAAGGCTGTTGTGAGTGTATGCCGTCAGTGCTATACGGTAGGTCTGCCACGGCAACAGTACCTAACCGTAATTATGCCTTTTCCACATATAGTACCGAGTACCTCGAGCGAGCTCTCTGAGGCCGAGAGGGAGTTACTGCTAGTGGAGGCGGAGGTGTTGCTGGCGAACGAACCGGCTGAACTTCATTATTCCCAGCAGGCCCTTGCGGCAATGTGCTTCGGGAACAAACCAGTTGGACGAGCAAGCTCGACAAAACAATAAGAGGCCACCCATGACCAAGAACTCCCCTAAAGGTCGTACATTAGGAACGACATATTAGATCAATATCACGATAATTAATAAATATAAATTGTTAATTTTAATCATAATACACTCGCATAGATCACC